>PVJC01009873.1:0-44931 GCA_004026665.1 Murina feae
GTGGAAAGGGGGACCTGCTTTGATGTACACGGCCTGGGTTGATTAATGAGTGGCTCTGCCGGGAGGCTATGCTGGGAGTAAATTACTCTTTTCAGAAATGGCTAGATCGGCACTATTGTACTAATTATTTCACAAGCTTGGGGTCAGTTCCAAATTTCCTGACACACACAAGGGAACAAACACCCAGGCTAACTGAAGTCGACAGAGCTCTAATTAAAGAAGAAATTGTTTGTGACTCCCCCTTCCCCACCCTCCACCCCACCAACCCTGTTTTTCTCAGAGGAGGAAGCTGTCAGACACATTTCCTTCCTGCTCCCGGCATTGCCCAGGACAAACCCCTAGAATCAGGAATCAGCCCGTGGTATCCCCAACACATAGCTGAGCCCTGTCAAAGAGGGATGGGGTCTTGATGGTGGGTCCAATGTCTTGATTTCTGGTTTCTTTTCATCACATGCACAGGTGTTATAATCACTCATTCACACACTCATTTCTTTGTTCATTTGTTTGTTCGTTCCATACATTGGTATTAAATGCCTTTTATGGGCCAGACACTGTGCTGAGAACTAATAGGGCCCCAGCCTCCAAGAGCTTACTGCCTGGTGAGGGAGACATAGCAGATGAGATAATCAACCAGCAAATAAAAATCTGCAACTGTGAGGAGTGCTTTCATAAGGGGACTGTGGCTTTAGGATGTGTAATAGGACATTGGATTTGGTTTAGAGCTCAGATCCTTTAGGATGTGATGCCAGAGTTGACAGTTTAACTAAGTGAAGGGTATGGGAGATGAGAAGTGTTCCAGGTGGTGGAGATAGCACGTGCAAAGGTCCTGTGGTAGGAGTAAAGGTGATTCAGAAAGACTCAATAGCAAGGCATAGAAAAAAAGGCAATATGGCTGGAATTCCTGAATGAACAGATTGATCTGAGTTCAGGCTTTGGTTTATGTGTGTGGCCATGGGATCCTTAGCCTGGCTGTATCTCCATTTCCTCACTTGCAAAATGAGGATAAAATATGGTAAACTTTTCATAAACATTGTGGTAGCTTCTGCAACAAGTTCTCCTAAGTACTACCTTGGACCTTCCTTGGCAGTGTTTTCTCCCATGTTCCTGACCACTGGGCTCCAGCTAAACTGCACTGTTTACTTTTGCCTATGGGCTCCTCACAATCTCTAACCTCTGTGCAGCCTCCCCAATGCTCCCCATCCACCTCAGGAAGGCTGGCTTCCTCTTAACCCACCTACAGGGGAGCAAGTGGGTAAAAGCTTGGACATGCATCCATGAACATCACATGACTTTCTATATCACCACTGCAGATTACTCCCAATTAGTGTGCCTTAGCCATGCCCTTTTACATGTGTTGTTTTATTTAATTCTCCTGACAACCCTTCCTGGTAGATATTACTGGAAAATGAATGATCCTGAGGTTCAGTGATGCTGAATAACTTGCCCAAAGACACATCTATACTAATAAAAGGGTAATATGCTAATTAGACTGGGAGACCTTCTGGGAGACCTTCCAGATGTCTTCCCAGACAAAGCCATGGTGGTGGGGCCAAGGCAGAGGTGGTTAGGGGTGATAAGGACAGGAAGGGAGGGCAGTTGGGGTGATCAGACTGTTGGGGGGCATTTGGGGATAAGCAGGCCAGTAGGGGTGGCCAGTTGGGGGCAAGCAGGGTGGCAGGGAGGTAGTTGGGGGTGATCAGATTGGCAGGGGGAGGGGAGTTGGGGGCAACAGCCTGGCGGGGGGGCAGTTGGGGGCAATCAGGCCGGCAGGCAGTGTGGTTAGGGGTGATCAGGCAGGCAGGCAGGTGAGTGGTTAGGAGCCAGGGGTTCCAGATTGTGAGAGGGATCCCAGATTGGAGAAGGTGCAGGCTAGGCTGAGGGATACCACCTCCCTCCCTTCCCCGTGCATGAATTTCATGAACCAGGCCAGTAGTATCTAATAAATGTGTGCTAGATTTGGGGATTGACCTTTTTTAAAGCCTTCTATCTCCCCCACCCCCAACTAGATCCTGTTGTTACTAAATTTATTTATTTTAGAAATAATAAAAGTGAAATTTGATGTATTAAATGCTTATTATAGTGTAGGCTTTGTGCCATACACTTCCCATGCTTTACCTTATACATACTCTATAAAGCAGAAACCACAATTACTACCATTTTATAGATGTTAAAACTGAGGCACATAGGGATTCAGTGATTTGCTATATAGTCATGAAGCCATGGAGACTGGACACATGCCCAGGAATGAGACGATAGAACTCCACTCTGTGAGAGACTGTCACCTCCTTGTCACTTTTGACGCTCGGACAAGAAAGCATCTTTCTTCGGATGGACCACAAAGCCCCCTGTGAAGCTGGTCGGCGTGGCTGGCTAAGGCAGGCCCAGGAAGGGTGTAAAGAGGCCGTGTTCACCAAGATTCCTTTAGTTTGGGAGTCAGGGATTTTTTCAGCTCCAGGCTCCTGTGCACCAACTAAAAAGAATGGGCTAAATGGGAAAATCAATAACGTACACAGATGGTCACGGTGATGTTTACACTATTTAAGAGAACAAATTATTCGGAAGCACCTGGGATTCATTCTTTCCCCCACAAAAGGAGAAAGGCGAGGGGATTACAGGTCACTCTTATCTATTCATTGAAACTGACTCCCTGAGAGGCAATTATTTCTGGGTTCCATTAGTTTGCACTGGTCATTTTTTATTGCCCCACTAATGTCCATTAAGAAAGTTTCACTTTACTGCAATTTCCAGTATAGATTTAAAAAGTAAAATAACAGAATTCATGCAATAGGCACTTACTGAGTGACTACTATATGCCCAATACTAGGCCAGAGACTGGGACCAAGAAGAAATAGCCATAAATGCAGCAACAACCATGACAAACACTAAAAAAGCACTTACTCAGCACCAAGTTCTCATGAAGTAGGAGCTAGTATTTTTGCCTTTTATAGGAGAGGAAACTGGCCTAAGATAATGTATTTAGGATATCAAGCAGGCAGAATTTGAACCCAGGAACTCTGGTGCATAAATCTTAGTTAGTGGGAAAGGCAGACCCCCCCCCCCAAACCCCCCCGACACACACACTGAAAAAGCAGGCAAATAAGAAAATTTACAACTCACATGCAAAACAAAACCCAAAAAAACCTCTGCAAAATTTTAGTATGCTGTAAATAAATACAGATAAACCCGAAAAGCTATATGAAAGCCTAAGGGATGCTAAAGAGTGAGAGATGGGACATTAGTGAAGATACTAGTGGTGGTGGGATGGAAAATTCTAGAAAGAAGGAACTAGGTGGGCAAGAAGTCTGAGGTGGGAATAAGCTTAGAGTGTTCTCCCCCCCCCCCACTTTTTTTTTGCATATTACTACCTGGAACTGAATAAGCACTCAATTTAATATTCATTTTTATGACCACTGTGGTTATTCCATATCTTATCCTTTTGACTTTGATTTGTTTTAGATTATTTAAAGGGAAAAAAATTACGGGTTTTTTTTTAAGTGTTTTCCTCTCTCAATATAAGTTTATGCTTACAGGATTCTGAAAGGATTCTAGGTGGAGGGCCTGAGGCTCATCCCAGGAGGACAACAGAGATGGCACTGAGGTGTGTGTATATGGAAACAACCTAAGTGTGCATTGATGAATGAATGGATTGGGAAAGTGTGGTATCCTATATAATAAAAGCCTAATATGCTAACTGTCTGGTAGTCCGGTAGTTCATTCAACCAATCAAAGTATAATATGTTAATGATATGCTAAGGCCACTCAACCGCTCTCTATGATCTGTACTGACCACCAGGGGGCAGACACTCCAACTGGTAGGTTAGCTTGCTGCTGGGGTCTGGCCGATCGGGACTGTGGTCCCTCCCTGGCTGGCCATCCTCTTGCATCCCTCCCTGGCCCCAATCATGCACCAGTGGGGTCTCTCAGCCTGGCTTGTACCCTCTTGCAATCCAGGCTGAGGGATCCCCCTCCCCCTGAGTGCACGAATTTTGTGCACTGGGCCTCTAGTTTGTGCATAAAGAAATACTATTCGGTCTTGAAAAAGGATCATTTTGTAATATGTGATACCATATTGCAAACTTTGAGAATAGTATGCTAAGTGAAATAAGCCAATCACAGAAGGGCAAACACTGTATGACGCCACTTACACAAAGAATCTACAATAATCAAATCCACAGACTCAACGACTGGAGTGGTGGTCGCCAGGGTCTGGGGGAAGAGGAAATGCAGCATGGCTAATGGATGAGCATAGTGTTTCACTTGAGCAAGATGAATAAGCTGTAGAGATGCGCCGTACAGCACTGTAACCATAGTCAACACTAACATATAGTTCACTTAAAACCGTGTTGAGAGGGTAGCGTTCAGTGAAGTGTTCTCCCCACAGTAAAATGATATTTAAGCAATAGTGCAGTGAATGGGCAATTTCCAGTCGGCAGTGAGTGACTGGAGGCAAGCAGTGTGGAGTCAGGCCGGGGGCTGCCTCTCGTTGAGATGCGGGTCCTTACACGGGTGCTAAGCCTCCTGGCAGAGATGACAGGGGCTTGCGAGGAGAAAAACCTAAGGGCTTTATTTTAAGACCTTCTGTCAGGAAAGGCCTTTGGAGCAAATTCAACCACTCGACCGCATTCCTGAAGGTCAAGCAGCAGCTATATGATCTGCTGGATTTGGGGAAACATTTAAAAAAGAAGAAGAAGGAAAAAATCATATTCTTCCTGAGGGATCATTTTTGTTTTTACCGAGAGACAGGGCAAGACGTGAGAAGGTTCTGGTAGGAGGGAGGGAGAGGCAGCTGAAACCCTGCCTCTCCAGGGACTGTGGGAACTGTTCTTAAATCAAGCTGTGGTTTTTGGACAGGGCTGTGTAATCGATTATAAATGTTGGAATTTATTTCAATAAGCCCTGTCATTCCTTAGCAGCTGTTTTGCTTTACAGCGAACCAGCAAACAGACCGAGTTGTTGGATGCAGCTTGCCTTTTGTCTTTGATGAGTCTGAATTGTTTGTGGTGAGATGCTTCTGGCTGAGGTTTGCTAGAGGCGAGGCCCAGGTTTTCTCCCGTCTCCCGGGGGCAGAGGGAGCAGGGAGGAGGACGGATCTTGCCCTTAAGCAGCCTGTCTTCTGGGGGGCCCTGTGGTACCCAGGCCTGGGCACCACTCCCTGTATCTCCTCTCCCAGAGCCAGAAGGAAGGGATGGGATCTTTACCCACATTCATCAGCTCAGGGAAGCCAGCCAGGTGTTCTGAGAGGAAGCCCATCTTTATTCACACAAAAGCAATGAGAGGTGGTGGGAAGGAAGCTCTTTTTAAGCTCTAAACTTGGACACTGCTTCTCTTGTACGCGGTGAAGGTTTTCTGGCTCTCAGATGCGGGAATGATTCCTACACCCAGAGCTGCTGGGAAGATTCAATCCGTGGACTTTAAGATGAAAGCACTCTGTGAGGTGCCTGGCACACAGTAGGCACTCAAAGGTCTAGCTGAATCTCAGCTTACAAGCCACCTCCCAGCTGCTCTGGCTCACGTGGGTGGCTCCTCTGTGCCACCTTGTTCGCTCAGAGCTGAGCACGGGGCAGTGAAAAGATCTGAGTTCAAGTCCTGACTCTTTCTCCAACTGCAGAATGTTGAAACCATCAGAACTAGCCTACCAGGATGGATGTTAGGTTTAAAAGGGTTAGTAAAAGGGCAAACACGTTGGGGTCCTGAAAAACATGTCACACACGGAATGGCTTATGCTATAGGCTCTCTTCTGTAGCTGCATTTCCTCCACTTTATGAAAAGCTGGTTTCCCATCTAGGTGGGAAGGTTATTTAAGGCAGGCACCACAGCTTTGACCTCCTTTGCGCTCTTGGTCTAAATCGCTGGTCTGGTCCTTCGGCTAAGACCATGAAGGGAACTTCTAAAGGGATTGGGGAGCTGGCAGGAGTAGGGAGCTTAGAAGTGAAGGGTCTTCTGTCTTCTTTCCCCCAACTGAATCCCAGTTTTCTGTATTTCCTTATTCACACTCTCCTTTTTCTCCCTGCCCCAACCATCGTTTCAGTAGTACCACTTGGTGGTACCTGGTGCCTCAGGACCGTTGAACATGCTGCGCTCTCTTTGAGATGCTCTTTTTCAAGGTTTATGCATGAATGGTCCTCTGGTCATTAGGTCTGATGAAAAAGACCCTTCCCAATCCAAGGTCACTCCCCCTACCCCAACCTCAGATGGTGAAATACAAATCCACTTTCTAATCACTCTGTGACATGACCTCATTCTCTTATTGTGTCTATGTTTGTGTCCTCTCTTCCACCGGAATGTAAGCTGCATAATGCCAGGGACTTTGATTTATTTTTTAATCATCACATCCCTCATAGTAGGCATCAGCTAATGATTAGTTAGTTACCTTTTCCACGCAATCTTAGCTTTCCTTCCTCTAGGAAGCCTTGCGGAATTGTCCCAGTACTTGTTGATTTTCCTACTCCAAGAGTTTCTGCTTTCAGAGTTTACAGCGCTTCATGAGTGGATGTGACTTTCTTCAGATGTGATGTTTGAGATGGTCTTGCCTTCCTTTCCTCTGTGTTGGAGGTGGGCGTGGAGAATATCCTCAGGAAAAGTCTGCCTAAGAGACATTTTTTTGCTTGGCTGGGGTGGAGAACAGGAAGCAGAGAGCTCTGGGGCTTCTAGAAGGCAGAAGAAGAAGTGGGAGAGCGGAGTGGACCTCTCTCGTTCATGCATGGGGCTTTCGTTCCCAGGCAAATAGGGAGTTAAGAAGTAAGGATGTGCTTACATTTTCCAGAGCAGTAAAATCTGGAGTGATACTCAGAGGTAGTGCAAATTCCAACTCCCTCGTTTAAAAAAGATACATTTTTACTGATTTCAGGGAAGAAGGGAGAGGGAGAGGGGGAGAGAAACATCAGTGATGAGAGAGAATCATTCATCACCTGCCTCCTGCACAATCGAGAATTGATCCTGTAACCCAGGGGTATGTCCTGACTGGGAATCAAACCGTGATCTCCTGGTTTATAGGTCGATGTTCAGCCACTGAGCTACCAAGGCCAGGCAACTCCCTCATTTTTTAGATGCAAAAAAGGGAGAAGATCAAGGGAAATGAAACAAAGGAGCGGCAAACAAAAACTATTCAACACTTGTGTTCTGGGTTATTTCCTTATCTGTCATCTAATTGAATCTTCACAACTTATCAAGGAGATCAGTGAAGCTGTTTCCATTTCACAGATGCTAAGACTGAGGCTCAGAGAAGCTAAGTAACGGGCTAAAAACACAACAGCAGGCATATAGCTCACAGCAGGCATACAGCTAGGACTTAAACCTAGATCTTCCATGTTATTTTCCTGTCACATTGAGGGGTTTAGAATAAACCTCCCACATTCCCCAGTGGGGCCCCTGCCTCCCCAGCCTCTGTGTTTATCAGCCCACCAATATCACGGGTGGTGGAGGCAACATCCTTTTACTTTTTCTAGGCAGGGCGCTAAGATTCAGGAGAGCGCCCTGTAGCTTGCAGAGCTCTGCTGTAAAATCTGCCATTATGAGCTTAATTAAATTAATATTCCCGCGTGAAGGGCTGCTGGGAGCAGGGCTCCCTGAGGCTCCTGGCTTTCAAACGGAGGGGAAAGTTTCCTGCGCTCCCTCTCCTGAGGCTGCATGAGAAATTCACGGGAGGCTTGGATAGCCGAGAGTGCTTGTGGCAATGGCATCATTGTGCAATTAAACATTTTAAAAGTTTCTCTTCTCTTCCCCTCCCCTAGCTGCATGCAGGGAACAGGGCAAAACAGGGAGCTTTAAAGAGAGATGGGCAGAGTTTGATTCCACCCAGCCTGGCTGGCAGAGTGTCCTGGAGAGGATAAGAACATCCATCAGGAAAGCAGTGTCTGAGCACCCTGGTGACTCCATCTGAAGAAGAACAATGCTCGAATGAAAGAGTAGACAGTCAAGGACAATAGGAGGAAGCATGATGCAGCCGAGTGGTTCTGAGAGCTGCTGTTTCGAAGATGAAGCTTACGGTACCCAGTCCAGGAGCTTATTGTCAGGGTTCATGACAGAACGCATGCAAAATGCTCAATGAATGATACCTAGTATTACTGATTGCTCACAATGGCAGACCGTGCTAAGCCCACTTAACCAACTGAACCCTTACATCAGCCCTCTGAGATATATTTAATTACTAGAGGCCCTATGCATGAAATTCGTGCAAGAGTAGGCCTTCCTTCCCCCCAGCTGCTGGCACCAGCTTCCCTCTGGCACCTGGGACACAGGCTTCCCTCGAAACCTCAGCTTTGTCTAGAAGGTCATCCGGAAGGATGTCTGGAAGGACATCTGGAAAGATGTCCAGTCTAATTAGCATATTATCCTTTTATTATTACAGATTATAGTGCATCAAATGGTGGCTTCCCAAAGATATAGCCATTCAGTACCATGGATGTGACCTATTTGGAAAAACAGTCTTTGCAGATATAACTAAGCTAAGGGTCTCAAGATGAGATCAACCTGGATTCTCTGGGTGGGCCCCGCATCCCATCACAGGCGCCCATACAAGAAGAGATGAAGACAGAGGAGAGAATATCCACAGAGGGGAAGCCACTTGAAGAAGGAAGCAGAGACTGGAGGGATGCAGCACCAAGCCTAGACGCTCCTGGAGTCAACTGGAAGTTGGAAGAGGCAAGGAAGGATTCTCTCCTAGAGTCTTTGGCGAAAACACCATTCTACCCACACCTTGATTTCAGATCTCTGGCCTCCAGAACTATGAGAGAGGAACTTCCTGTTGTTTTAAGCCACTTAGTTTGTGAGAATTTGTTATGGCAGCCCTAGGAAAACTAATACAATCACCATCATTACAACTTTACTGATGGACAAATTAATGCACACAGAGGTCAATTTACACAGTCTCACATCTAAAGAGAAAAATATCTGGTGATTAAAATCAGGCAGTGTAACTCACATTATTAGGATCCAGAGAAACGGAAGAAACAAGCATGCTGTGCAACTTTATCCAGGTCACTTAACCTCTCTGGCATCCAAACATATCATCTATAAGTGGTGATTGATTGACTGATTAATTGCTGACTGGTTGTAAGACTCTAAAAAGGGGTTGACAATGAATGTATGGCTTATGGGCCAAGAATGGTTTTTGCATTTTTAAGTGGTAATCTTTCATAGTTTTTATTTTGTTGTATGGTCTACAAGCTTAAATTGTAAGTATATGACCTTTTTAAAGCAGTTTGGTGACCCTGTTCTAAAGAATGAGGGATGATGATACTTTTTATTCCAAGGATAGTTGTCAAAATACTTTTGCTCCTAAATGTATCAGACATTTATTGAGCACCTACTAGCAGTCAGGAACTCTTGAAGGAACTGGCCACGTAGAGATGGCAGTATAGCAGAGGACACAGACATGTAAGCAAGTCTACAACAGTGTGCCCATGCAGTTACTGACAGATACAAAATATCCTGAGGGAAGATCGGGGGGTCTGGGGTGGGAGCCTTCAGGGGATTGTAATTCTTGTATATTATAGCCACCATCCCAAGACAGTATAGGTCTCTCTCTGTACATAACAGAAGCTCTACAAACTTTTATTGGTTAAACAGAGGGTGGACTTTACCTACTGGACCCAGAGAAATATCCCCTTGAAGAGCTGAGTTCTGAACTGAGTCTTAAAGGTTAAAAAGACGAAGACAAGGGTGAGCGGTGTTCTTGGCCCAGAAAACATCGTTTTCAAAGGCTTGGCTGCTGGAGAGGGCATGAAGCACTTGAGGCCCTTCAGGCGGTTTGGGTCGTCTCCATGAGATGTCAGCAGGAAGGGATGAAAGATGCAGTGGCCTAAAGCCAGATCCCAAAGGGCCTTCAAAGTTGTGTCCAAGACCTTGAATGTTCTCTGAGAGGCAGTGGGAGCAACCAGAGTTTGGCTCCTTCTGACTGTCCTTGCACCCCCATCCCTCATTCTTCCTCCCAACCCCAGCCTCCGATGAATGGTCATGCTCCCTCCAGTCCTAGGGACTTTCCATGTGCTTTTCTGTGCCTGAAATTTTTTCCTTTATAGGTACAGGGTGTTCCCGAAAAATGTATACACACTTTGAATAATTATTCATTCCAATGGGTTAGATCTGAAAAGAAACAGCTATTGAGCTATCAGCTTTTAAAGTGTGTATACTTTTTTTGGAGACACTGTATGTATACAAACACACAAACACACACACATATATGAATATATATACACACACATACACACATATATATATCTTTATATATGTGTATATATATGTGTGTGTATATATGTATATATATACACGTTTATATATATATAGTAGAGGCCTGGTGCATGAAATTCATACACTTGGGGGGTGGGGAGGAGAGGGTCCCTCAGCCAGGCCTGCACCCTCACATTATGGGAGCCCACAGAAGTGGGAGAGGCTCTTGCCACTGCCACAGCACTCACCAGCCATGAGCCTGGCTCAGGGTTTCTGGCTGAGCAGCGCTACCCCCGTGGGAGCTCACTGACCACCAGGGGGCAACTGCTGCATTTTGCATCTTCCCCCTGGTGGTCAGTGAGCATCATAGCAACTGGTTGTTTCTACGTTTGATTGATTTGCATATTAGCCTTTTATTATATAGGATGTGTATATATATACCTTTATATATGTGTGTATATATATACCTTTATATATATGTATATGTATACCTTTATATATGTGTGTGTATATATATTTAATTGACCCATATTTTCTTTTAGATCTTAACTCTACACTTGCTTTTTCAGGGAGACCATCCCTGACCTCACCCAAGACTAGATCGGTTCTTCCTTATATACCTGTCTATATTCATGTCTATATCAATATCTATATTTATATTCCTATCCATATTCATGTCCCATCTATATTCATATCTCAGTCTGCACCCATGTTATATCAGTATCAATATCTATATATTTGTATCCATTTCTGTATATATCTATCTCTCACCAAACTGTCCTCCTGAACACGTACCACTCTTGTATGTATACATATAGGCTTATAATCATTAGACTAATTATTGTCTTTCACACTAAATCATAAGCTCCATGAGACCATGTGTCAGTCAGCTTGGCTGCCATCACAAAGTACCACAGACTGAGCAGCTTAAATAAGAGGAATTCATTGTCTCATGGTTCTGGAGGCTGCAAGTCTGAGATCAAGGTGTCAGCAGGATTGGTTCCTTCTGAGGCCTCCCTCCTTGACTTGTGAATGGCTGTCTTCTCCCTGAGAGTTCACACTGTCTTCCCTCTGTGTGCCTCTGTGTCCTATTTTTTAAAAAAAATATTTTTATTGATTCAGAAAAGGGAGAGGGAGAGAGAGATAGAAACATCAATGATGAGAATCACTGACTGGCTGCCTCCTGCACGCCCCCTACTGGGGATCGAGCCTGCAACCAGACATGTGCCCTTGACTGGAATCAAACCCAGGACCCTTCAGTCTGTAGGTTGACGCTTTATCCACTGAGCCAAACCACCTAGAGCTGTGTCCTAATTTTTTCTTCTCAGGAGGATACCCGTCATATTAGGTTAGGGCCCACACCAATGAACTTACTTTAATCTAATCACCTCTTTAAAGACCACCACCTCCAAATACAACTGCATTCTGAAATACTGGGGGGTTAGGACTTCATATGAATATTAGGGGGACACAATTCAGCTCATAGCAGATGGTGTGTGTCCTTTTTTATCATAATTGCACTGATTTTAAAAATTGATTGGGGTGACATTGGTTCACAAAACCATACAACTTTTAAGTGTACAACTCAATAAAACATCACCTGCACACTGCACTGTGTGCCCACTGCCTAAAGCAAGTCTCCTTCCTTCTCCATTTCTTCCCCTTTGCCCACCTCCACCCCCCCACCTCCCTCTCTGTCTGGCTATCACCACACTGTTGTCTCTGTTTATGTGTTCTGTCTATCTGTCTATCTATTTATCTCCATCATTTCTCTATGTATTTTTAAAAATTTATTTTACTGACTTTTTACAGAGAGGAAGAGAGAGGAACAGAGAGAAACATTGATGAGAGAGAAACATCAATCAGCTGCCTCCTGCACACTCGCTACTGGGGATGTGCCCCCAACCAAGGTACATGCCCTTGACCAGAATCGAACCTGGGACCCTTGAGTCTGCAGGCCAACACTCTATCCACTGAGCCAAACCAGTTAGGGCTGTCTATGTTTTCTTTATTAACTTCTTTACCTGTTTTTATCCAGCCCCTCCTCCCCTCTCGTCTAACAGTTGTCAATCTGTTCCATATATCCATGCCTCTGTATCTATTTTGTTTGTCAGTTCCAAATATATAAAAAACATATACAATTCAACACCAAGAAAACAAACCCCCAATTAAAAAACGAGCTAAGGACCTGAACAGATGCTTTTCCAGTGAGGACATACAGATGGCCAACAGACAAATGAAAAGATGCTCAATGTCCCTAATCATCAGAGAAATTCAAACTAGAACTATAGTGAGATACCACCTCATGCCTGCCAGAATGGCTGTCACCTATAAATCAATCAACGACAAGTGCTGGCGAGGGTGTGGGGAAAAGGGAAGCCTCTGCGCTGCTGGTAGGAATGCAGACTGGTGCAGCCCCTGTGGAAAACAGTAGGGAGTTTCCTCAAAAAATTAAAAATGGAACTGCCTTTTGACCCAGAAATTCCACTTCTGGGAATATCCAAAGAAACCTGAAATATTAATTCCAAAGAACATGCATACCCTTATGTTCATTCAGCATCATTTGCAATAGCCAAGATCTGGAAACGGCCCCACGTGTCCATCAGTAGGTGAGTGGATAAAAAAAACTGTGTTACATTCACACAATGAAATACTACTTGGCCATATAAAAGAGGAAATCTGACCTTTTACAATTACAATGCTTTTAAATCAATTTCTTCTCCCAGTGCTAAGCACAGTGCCTGGCATATAGTAGGTGCTCAGTAAATATCTGAGGAGGTCAGGAGATGTTACCCAGCGCTCCGAGGACATGACTTTGGGGTATGCTGGGGGAGGAGGGACAGGTTCGGGGAGAGGGTGGTCTTTGGTACAGCTCTCGAGATAAGAGACAATAATGAATGTACTGGGGGCGGAGGGAAGTATACATTTGAGAAAGACTATAGGGTCAGGCAGGGTACATTGAACCCAGTGATTGTTTGCAGAGAGTGGGAGAAGCAGGGATGCACAGTTAATTCCACTTCATTGTCACCTTGTGGGTGCTCTCTGCATCCTCACCGACAGGAATGAGGAATGGAAGCCTGGGACTGGCCAGCTAGGTCTGCATTCACAAGCAGTGCTCTGCCTCCAGCTCCCACAATTCCAGCAAGGCGCACACCCTCCTCCCGGATGCCTGTCCTTCCCTTCTTACGGCTCCTTTTTTCTTCAAACGAGACACAATTACCTGCTGGAAGCCACAGAGGGCGAAACTGCTGGGCTCCCAAGCCATTTTACTCAAGGAGAAAGGGAGGATAAGAGATGAATGCGGGGGACACGAGTTCATGGGATTTAGGTAAGAAGTAACTAGACCCTAAAATGTAGACCTCAGAGCAGAGGCAGGGAATCTGAACTTCGAGGCTGTCACAGCCGACCTGAGCCTTTCAGTCATATCTTGTTAGGCCTAATCGCACTGTCCCTGATCACATTGGCGTCTCCGGGAGCTGACTCAGAAATGCAGGCGCTGCAAACGGGAGATTAGGCGTGGTGTTGAATGGCACATCCACCTTTCACAAGCTTTGCTGCTCCAGACGCTTATGAAATAATTTTCGCCTTTATCTGAAGGCAGAAGGGCTTTTCTCCCCCAGCTAGTGTTCTGCCCCCCCCCTCTCCCCCCCCCTCCGCCTTTCCGCCTAATAAAAACCCTCTACAAGATGCCTGCCAGTGTAATCAGAGCCTTGCAGGCCGCTCTCAGCTCTCAGAGCTCTTCCCAGGCTGCTCTGCAGAAGCAGCCGAGGCGGGAGGGAGACGGGGAAGTCATGTCTCCAACACCAGCTGGCTCCTGGGGGTGACGGCTCCGCCTGCCCTCTGTGCACCCCCAGAAAAGAAGTCTGGCTTATTTACCATTTTAGAAAGTTAGACCTTTTCAAAGAGCTGCCCCCGGCAAAACATCCTTCCTTTCCCGTGTCTCTGCAACTAATGACTCTTGTCAGAAAGTTTTGACAGGGAGAGCTGTTCCGACAGCTGAGAGAGGATGCTGGGAGCCCGGCTGGCGTGCAGCCCGCGGAAATCGCTGGTCTGCGGGCTGCTGGCTCCGGGATGCCTGCTTCTCACATGCAACAAGTTTGACTTTCTGGGTTGGAAATGGAAATGTCGGCAAGACTCCTGAGCTGGGGAAGCCTCAAAACTGGTGTCACTCCCTGGACATCAGATCATGGATGAGGGCTTCGTGTTCAGGCTCCTGAAATACTTGAATTATTACGACAGTAACAGCGGTGACGACGGCATCAGATTTAAAAGAAGATGGAGCGACATTATTTGCACATGCACCATCTCATCACATCTCGAGGATGATGACAATGGGTAAATGTTTAAATGCGTCCTTGTATCTCAGAGGGGGAAAAGAAGCTCAGAGAAGACAATGTGAACAGGTTTTGTAGCTCAAGTCCCACCTGGGAGTCAAACTCAGGGCTTTCTACCTCCAGCTACATCGTGTTGGCTGTTATGGACCCCGGAGGACACTGGATGGGAGGCTTGCAGGCTGGAGATGGAGAACGTACCGCCAAAAAACCCGGTGACCCTATGCAATGGACAAAGCAATGACTACACAGACCCTCATGGCACAGAGAACAACGAAGCTAAAATGATGACCGTAGTAGCCTATTCCACATCCATTAGAACTATACTTTTCAGAAAAATCTGGTGAGTTAGCAAGGGCTGGGATTAGAGTAACTCTCATTGGTGGAGGTGAGGACACTGAAGTGGAGGTTGCCAGGGAGACTCAAGGAAGATCATAAAGTTGGTAGGCAGTGCAGCTGCCAGCATCTTGTTGCAACAGGAAACTGAAGGTGCTTCTTAAAGACAAACTGCTGGCTCCTCACCAGACCCGTCTACCACATCAGAACATGTGGATTTTGAAGTAATTCCTCCAGGGGATTCCAATGCCGCTGGCCCATGGCTGGATGGCTGGAACATATTCATCACGCCATCCTTCTTACATCAAGTTCCAAAGAAGGATGGTGGGGAGGAGGGGAAGGAGAAAGAAGTGACAAGGCATGTGACAGCCTTTCTCACTATCTGAGTGTGTTGTAAATCCTCACTCTCTCAGCTCCACTGGGGACCCCACGTCTCATGAAGTCAAGCCCCCATTTCTCATGGTACCCGATACCTGAGATGTGCTTAGTTAATCTTTGTATACTCGAATCAAATAAAAGGAATTTCCCCCATTAACATACACTGTTGACAAAATAAACTCAAGCCTTCTGATTTTTTTCAAGAGATGAATGACTCCAGTGATAACTAGATGACAACTTGTGTCTATGAGCCATGACTATATTATTGTAGAAAAAGAGTCATGCCCTATAGATAAGGTCCCCTTTGACCACCCTTGTCTGCAGGTCCAGTCTGCTTCCCAGAGTTAAAGACTGTGATCAGTTTCAAGAGTACCATTTCAGAATTTGTCTTTTAATTTAAATATGAAGATGTACACATGGGATTATATATTCTGTGTGTATACAGATTTCTTTATATATAAAGTCAAAAGCATAATGGTTGGCCTTGGCCATTGTGGCTTAGTAGGTTGGACACCATCCTGTGCACCTAAAGGTTGTCAGTTTGATTCTCAGTCATGGCACATGCCCAGGTTGCAGGCTCGATCCCTAGTAGGTTGATGTTTAACTCTCACATTGATGTGTCTCTCTCTCCCTCTCCCTCCCTCTCTCTAAAAAATCAATAAAAATATATTTAAAAGAGCATACTTCTTGTATTAGTTTGCAATTTGCTTTTCCCTTTCATAGTAGGTCTGAAGCATCTTTTACCCTCAGTTCATCCAGACCTATCACATTCTGTTACATGGCTGCACAGTGTTGGAAAGACTGACTTAACCAGCCTCTTTTGATGGACACCTAGGTTGTTTCCAATTTTAGAATTGGCCATCTTTGAATGTTCTGCTTATTTGCTCTTCTGCGAGTTTTTCTCTAAGGTGGAATAGAGAAGCTAATTTTCTGGGTCACAGATACATGCAAATTATAATTTTTGTGTGTAACCTGAAATTTTCTCCCAGATGTTATTATCAATTTTTATCCCCCTCCTCCCAGTGGTGTTTGAGAACACCCATACCCTACAACTCATCAACACATGATATTGTCAAACTTTTAACTTTTGAGATCTATGATTTTAAGGGATGATTGAGAGCTTTACATAGGCTTCCATGAGCAAAGACTTTCCACGTGTTTCCAGAGAATTTCCTGGAAAGGAGAGTGTATCCTGAACATCTCCTTACCGTGCCCATGTCTGATTCTATGCCACCTTCATAGGAGTTATTGATGTCATTGGTGTCAGGGATGAAGTCTCCTCCTAAATCTTCTGAGAAGAGACTTGCTGATTTTATTTGATATGGAGGTAGAGGGAAGGCATTTGCATATTTCACCTTTATTAGGATGTACATGTTGCTGCCTATACTGTGTTTCCTGAAAGTGACTGGTCTTTGTAGTCCATGAGAAGCTTAAAACAAAAACAAACATAACAGATACTCCCTTCGCATTCTCAGGCACTGATCCAGACAAATAGAATCAAAGTCTCAGAGATGGGTCAAAGGAATCTGTACTTTTAGAAGCTTTCCATCCTGGCCGGGTTGCTCAGTCGGTTGGAGTGTCGTCCCATAAACCACAAAGGTTGTGGGTTCCATCCCTGGTCAGGGCGCATCTCGAAGGCAACTGATCAACGTTTCTGTCTCACATTGGTGTTTGTCTCTCTCTCTCTCTTACTCTTTTTCTAAAATCAATAAACATATCTTCATGATATGAGGATTTAAAACAAAAGCAATGTCAGTTATAGCACACTTATAAAGGCATGAAGCAGATAAGCTTTGCAGCCAGGAATACCTGAGTTCAATTTCCTGGTCAGCTTCTGTCCAAGTTGGTGGCCTTGGGCAAGTCTCTCTAACTCTCTAACTCTCTAGTGTTTGTCCCAAATGGTCATGGTTGATGTCAGATGTGAAGCACTGAGTTATATCCAACCATACAAATTAAAGTAGACTCAAAACAAAACAAATTATGCTCTTTTTACCTGTTTCCATGGTATCCCTACTCCAAGCCGAAGTTCTGGGAAGTTATCTCCCCTGTGATCCCACTATCTGTGAAATCCGAACCAGCATAAAACCACTCAGGTCTCCAAGTAACAGGAGTAGACTCAGATCTGCTAAGCTGACAGGTGAGCAGCCATGGGAGATAGGAAGGAACACGTGCAGGTGAGACTCAGCATAGGATGCGCAGCTTAGCGGTGAGTCCACAAGATCCGGAGTCTGTAGACCAAGCATGTAAGCACTTACTGACTTTGGGACTTGATACCATAACTTCTCCATCTGTGAGATGGGACAATAATGACCACATTGAGTGTAGTTGTCAAGAATAAAATAAATAATTTATATAAAACACTAGCTAGCATAAAATGTGTTGTGATTATTATATGACAACATGGGATTGAACCTTGATGGCTCTCTGGGAGTAAATTGAAAGAGAAAGGGAAACCAACATGTGAAGACAGGCTGGCTGAATTTTAGGAAAAAGGTTAGAACTATGCTAGAGTAAGTGTCAGTGTCCTATGGCTGCTGTAACAAATGACCACAAACTTAGTGACTTCAAACAATACACATTTATTATCTCACAGTTGTGGAGGCCAGAAGTCTACTGAGCTAAAATCAAGGTGTTGGCAGGGCTGTATTCTTTATGGAGACTCTAGAGGCTCCTGCATTCCTTGGCTCATGACCCCTCTTTCTATCTTCAAAAACAGCAGTATAATAAGCATCATCTCCAAAAATTTCCTCATGTCACAACAACATCTTAGGTATGTACTATGTAACAACATGAGGGACCCAGGTGAATGAGGTAGGTACCAAATGATACACTGGTTCGAGAGACATTCTATCTCAGTCTTAGATGTACTCTGTTGCCCCAGTGAGAAATATATATTAGATAATTATGAAGAATTGCCTAATAGGAAGTATGTCACATCCTTAAAGTTGAATGGATACAAGGAACGTGAAGAGTTCTCCTGCAAGAATTGTCTAGACTTCTCATTGGGTGAGGAGGTTGTAGAAATAATTAAAGAGCCATTCCAACCTGAAGATTGATTATCAAAGAACTGTGGCTTGTTTGAGGCATTTTGTGAACTCTGGGCCCCCAAAAAATTAGGCAGTGAGGCTCAGGATGAAAGCAGAGAGATGCATGGATCTTTTGGTAGTTACTCCAGGAAACCCGAAGGGTATGGTGCTATATCCTGGAGGATAAGGTGGGGCCGGATGGTGAGAGAAGCACAGCCTTGAGCTGGCTGCTAAGGGTGGGCTTGTGGAAGGAGACAGTGGTCTTTGAAGCAGAAGGCCTTCGAGGAGAGACGTACTCAAACTCTGGAGGTTGTGGAAGCCTCTTAATATGCTCTACAACTCTGTGCAAGGGACACTCATTTGCTGCTCATAGCATGATGCTTAAGCTCTTCTTAACTCTCCCAGGGCTAATCTAGTGTGTGTGTGTGCTAGCATGGTTAGCAGAGAAAAGGAGAATTGGAGGCTCTAAGGAGCTGTTTTTGTAAAATATCCCACAGCATAGAAGAGAACTCTACCCTGCTGCACTGTGCTTTCTGTGCTTTATCCTGTTGAGTCTTCCATCAGCCTTAGCCAGTATCATCTTGATATCACAGGTGGGGAAACTTCAACTTAGTTTAGGAACTGTACTCAAGGAGACTGGTGAGAGATAAGATTGGGTGAGATTATACAAGAACTTCAGGGCCAATGAAGGATTTTGGGTTTCTGGTGAAATGCAATGGGAAACTGTTGATCAGTCTTGAGCAGTGGATTGCCAAAGCATGGCTCTGGCTGCTATGTGGTCTTAAAATGTAGTAGGAGAGTGAGTGAGCACAGAGAGGCCAGCCAGAGGGCTATTTAGTATTCCCCATGGAACAAGAGAGTGGCTTGGGCCAGCATCATGAAACAATTTTAGATATATGTTGAAGATAGACTGCCTGTGGAAAAATTTTTTTCAGACTGGTGTTATTTGCTGGGTGAATAAAGTGGTGGACATGGGAACTGAGAAAGGGACACCTTTGATGGTGGGACAGACTCATGGAATATAATCTGGGTGGCGGTGAGTCTCCAGTGCAGATAACCTCCCAGGAGATGCTTCCCTGCAAGGGAACCTCCCAGCCCACGAAGACCTTTCAAGGATGGACACTGATCACATGCAAATATAATCTCCTCTCTAGAACGCTATAGACCCCAAACTCTTTCTAGAGCAGGAAGTAAAAGGTCATGATCTTGAGTTGAAAGATGAGTGGGGGAAGCACAACGTTTATTGAGCTCCCACTGGTTTACACACTCCCAACTTCTGACTTAATCCTCACCCAGCGCTTTTATTCGGCATGCTTCCCTGGCTCTGTGGACCAGGAAGGTGAAACTCAGTGATTCTAAGACCTTGAGTGAATGGCAGAGTTAAGATTTGAATCTGCTTCTATATCCAAAGCACAAGCAGTCATTACCACAACATACGTGATATGCAAGAGGCGAAGGGTTCTAAAGTGATGATGTGTGTGCGGGTGCTGGCGGTGGGAGGCCTTGGGGATCATTAGGATATTATAGACCATTCTAGTCCTGATCTCACCTGCACCTGGCCCAAGTTTAAATGACACTATTGACTGAGACCCAGTGGTAGCTCAGAGCTGACGCATTTCTCATCAACACTAATGTGCATTAACATGGATAGGGCAATTTTGGAGGCCTTTGGGAAGGTACATAAAGGGAGAAAGAAATAGAATTTTACCAAGAGTTTTCTTGATTTCAGAATCTTTTGGCAATAGCATTTGCTGGTGCTTGAGCTCTTCCCTGGGACAGGGCAGCTTGGGGTCTCACGGGGCCTTAGAAAGGGGCGAGGGGAGGATGCTCAGAGCAGGGTGGTCATGGGAGGAGGGGCCTGGATGCAAAGCTTTCACCCATCTCCAGTCAGGCATCTGCCCCATGCTGCTTGCAGTCCCTCGCTCTGGAATTACAGGTAATAAGGTAGAGCTGATGTTAATGGTTTATGACACGAATTCATTTTGAGAACTATATGCTTCACCCATCGCTTTTATTTTTCAATTTGGATCTGTTGGGTATTAATAGCTTTGGGGCTATGTTTTCCATTTTAATCTTGCTTTTTCCTCATTTCCAAGTAGATTCCTTCTTTCAATTTACACAAACATTAAACCTTCATTTCCTGCAGCCCCACACTCCCCGCTCTCTCGTTCTCTCTGATGACCTTGTGATAAAACTTTCTTTAGTGTGGGAACTTCCCTCAAACCCGGCCTACCTTTTCACACCCACTGGCCATCATTCCTTGATGCTTTGGCCACACTTAGCCACTTGTAGTTTCTCATAGACATGACAGTTGGGACTGCAAGAAAGAGATGATTCAAATCAATAGAAGCTTAAAATATACAGGTCTCTGATATCTCACATAATAAAATTCCCAGAGGTGGTCAGTCCTAGGGCTGGTTTATTTGAAGGCACTATGACCTCATCAAGGTTACCAGTTCTTCCCATCTTTCTGCTCTTAGCATATAGGTCTTTCCCCTCTCAACCCATCTCCTCATCACTGTGAGAAACCTGGACAGCTTCGGGCATCTTGTCCTCCACAGGAAGGAAGGGGACTTTTCTCTTTGTCCATTTCCTGTTTAGGAGCACACCATTTCCCTCAGAAGCTCTCCCATTAGTCACCACTGGACCCCATGCCTAGACCAGTCACTGCATGACTTTGATTGGTCCAGAGAAGTCATGACTCACTTCCCAGGGCTGGGCAGGTCCTCCCTGAGCTTGGTGTTGGCAGATACCTGAACAGGTGCTGAGGGGAGGGTGGTTATTGTAGCAGCAGAGGCTGCTGCTCGTGACCGCTCTTCTTGATCTATAGGCCTTTGCTCATACTGTGCGACTTTCTGGCACATCTTTTTCTGTCACCCCTTGACCTCAGATGTAGGGAACACCTGGCTTACTCTTGGTCAGATTCTACAATAGCACAGGTACCACCCTCTGCAGGTTGTCCTGGTTTCATCACTCCTCACCTGCACTCCCAGAGCGTCCCAGCATATGCCAAGCAGTGCATTTGCCTGGCCTACTTAAGGAATGCTGATGGATCATTCACACAAAGCTTTTGTTTCTTATAATAATATGCTTATCCCATGAGGCTGGGAGGTCTTTGCAGGCAGAGGCTGGCCTTATTTACCTCTGTCAGTCAGAACCTGACACAGAGTAAATGCTCAATAAAATTTCCAAAGGGACAAATGGCCCAGAGGAAGGGGAAGTTGAGAGATGCCCTCGCCTTATTGCTATCTTGAAGTAGTCTCCCCTAGAGCATTAGGCATCAGCAACATAGAGCTATGAGTAGTTCCCAAGATGAGTCATGCCCTTTTGTGCCAGAGTGTCTTAGGACGCTCTTATATCTGCTGTCTGCATGCCCTCATCTGGGCCTCTGCTCCAAAGGCCATGTTCTTGGCAAATCCCTTCTCTTTTTAAAAATAATACTCTCCAACATGAGCAGACCTTTCTTGAAATCCCTCCCAAATTTGGACACTTTTTTAATGGTCCTATTATATTTTGTGTGGACTTCCATTAACAGAGGAACATTTAAAAAGCCATTTTGTGCATTACTTATCTCATCTGATAAAAGGAATGATAAAGCACTTGTTTATGGTTTTGAGGAGTAAATGGGTGCAAACATGTCAAACTCATGGCATGCGGCCCGCCAGCCAAGAGATTGACATGCTTGGATCCCCAACCCTTAGAAGGGCACTTAACACAAATTTAGGCATCTGATGTGTATGTGTGGTGTCCGTGGTGCTGGCTGCAGTGTGCATCCCTCTGTATTGAGCATGTTTCCTCACTGTCCTGTCTTCTCAAGTGCACTATGGGAACCCTGCAAATAAAGGCAATATTGTGTCCATCATCAACTCCCCAGCTCCCAAATTTGATGCTCAGACAGTTTGTTGGGGACTGAATGAATGTGGAAGTTTTCCTCTTGAAGGAAAGCTCTAACCACCCTCCATCTCTCTAGAAGAAGCAACTAGGAGGAAGCAATGGAATTGCAGAGGAAGGGATGGAAATTAGACAGGAGGAAGTGATTCAAGACTTTCTAATCCTTATCCACAAACCACAAAAAACAACCCAGGCAAATAAGCATCGTAGTAAAGATCACCTCTCTCTACATGTTTGGAATGGATTAAAAATCAGGGGATCCAGGTTCTAATTCTGCCTTTGCCATAGACTCTGTGAGTGGCTGTGCGTGAGCTCCTGAAACAAGGTGTTAGCTTCCCAGTTCATAAAATGCTGGAGGATGGGCTGAGTGGTAGCTCAGAGTCTTAGTATCTTGGACAATTAAAATAAATAAATAAATTATGGAATAAAAATAAAGCATTATGTGGTGCTAAGAATTTCATAAACTTCCTTGGGACCAATGGATGGGAGAGGATAATCATTATGAGCTGTAATTAGTGCTAGAAAGGCAGGCCTGGTCCCAGAGAGATGACACCTAGACTTGAGAGAGGTGGAGACAGTAGGCTCTGGATCCAAGCAGGACTGGTGTCCAGTACTCATCACATCACTTTAGGCATATGACCCCTTCAGAAAGCCATTGAACTCTCTAAGCCTCAATGTTCTTATCTGTAAAATGGGGAGATAGAATCTACCCCTATAGAATAGTTATGAGAGTGATGCTTTGACCTGGTACATAGTAACTCCTCTCCCCATTGCGATTATTAACTGAGTGCCCCTGTTGACATAGTCATCAGTGGGTGGGATTTGAGATGAAATATGAAAAATGGTTACTGGTCAACTAGGCACAGAGAGGTGAAAAATGAGACATGTCTAAGGCAAGGAAATTATGATGATGTGAGATAATGATGGTGGTTGTGATCACTATGCATCACATGGTCTCACTGGATTCTCAGAGCAACCCTATAAAACCTGTGCTATGATTTGTCCCTTTTTACATGTTTGAGACCAAGTTTCAGATAAGTTAAGTAACCTGCCCAAGGTCACAAAGCTAGTACCATCTGAGATGAAACGGGAATGCACACAGATCTGTTCCAGAGCTCATATGTCAGAACTAACTCTGTGAGTCTGAGCAAAGCCTTGAATACCAGGCTCACATCTTTGAGTAGTTAGCTGGCATGGCATGGTGGCCTTTAAAAGACAACAGGGGTTGTCCAGGACCAGAGTCAGGTTCCGGATTCCCTCAGTCGAGTGGAGGAAGGGCAGCTCGGCCCTTCCAGCTCACTCTCCACTCTGAGAAGCCCACACAAGGCCCGGTTGCCCAAAGGCTGACGCACAGCTCTCATGATCCTGGCTGGCAATTGGAGACACCCTTAATTGGATGCTGAAAAAACTCCGCCTGCTGCACAATGGCTCCAACAGAAGAGTTATAGCTGTTTACTGTAACACACAGACAGTCCCATTAACAAGAATGATGGGAGGCTGCTCCGTGACATTACTCTTAGCAAAAGACTTGACAAATATGCTTTGTAAATGAAGGCGCTCCAACAGAGAAAACATATAACACTCCGTCTCCCCACCCCCATGCACCCCCTCCCCTTCCTAGGGAGACTTTGCATGTTGAATCCTTTATACATTATTCAAGGCTCCATATTCTGACGACGTTCATCAATAGTGGTGCCTATGGCAGGGAGAAGCTTGTATCAACTGACAAATGTAGACAAAGCAGGCTACTTAACCCAGGAACAGTGGGGCAGAGAACAAACAGGGAAATTGATTGTGCCCACCATATTTCTGCAGGAATGGAGGAGTAAATGAACACCATACGTCACATCTTATCACATACGGTAGGAGGCGATCATGAATGGAGCAGCCTGGCCTACTTAAGGAATGCTGATGGATCATTCACAGAAAGCTTTTGTTCTAGGCTGGGGTTTGTCTTGTCTACAAAGGGTCTGAGGCATCTTTAGGTGAGAGCTGCAGGCATTGGAGGCCGCCTCTACTGAATGGAGAGTGATGGAAATGTCCAATCACACAGTCGCTGGATACAGGGATGAGTGTCCCGGTGCACCCACTGGACTCTCATGGATCCCTATAAGCATACATATCATGCACTGGTTATGGTCTGGGCTTTCCTTCAGTTATAGCAGGTCCCGGACTGTCATGTATTAAAGTTAGTGAACCAAGATTCCTCACCGGGGAAGTGGGACGATAATAGTACTTGCTTCCCAGGAGTGCAGTTAGGATTGGTTGAGTTGCCCCAGGAACAGCGTACTAGCATCCGGTTGTACTCAGTGAGTGCTGATTAAGAAGTGTCTTGTGAGGTAGTGAGTTTGCCGTCACTGGAGCTTTTAAGCAGAGGAAAGCCTGCCCCTCTGCGACGATTCTGGGTGGTAGCAGTGGCATGTTTGCAATGCTTGCTTTGGAATTCTGGTTCCTGGAGGCCAGTTTGCTATTCATGGAAACCTGTCAAGTCTCATGATCTCTGAGACTTAGGTCCTCCCTCTGTCAAATGGATGACACGTAGACAGTATCTATGAAGCACAGGCGAGTGTGTCCTCTCCACAGAAGGCCTGCAGAGACCCATATTGATATTTTCTGGAAGATGGATGGGGTTGGGGGCAGAGCCCTCTGAGCTGTCCTCAGCCCCATGAGCCCAGGATGCTCTGGAGAAAAATTATGGGTGTCCTCTTCCTCCCATACCAGAGGAAATGAAGAGGATGATAAAATAAAAGAAAAAAGACTGTGTTGAGTATCTATTGTTCATTAAGCACATTCAGTCATTTCATTCAAAACTCACCACAGCCCTTCAGTTGTTATTACTGTCCCCATTGTACCGACTGCCACAAAGAGCAAAATTGCCAAGCAGCTAAGGAGGGAAGACCCCTTAGAGGTGATTCTGAGTCCAAAAGTGACCATGGAAGGCTGCTGTCCCCTGTCCCCGCTCCACCCCTGTTGGAGTGATGTCCTCCTGAAGCCCCTCCATGGAACTGTCCTTTTCCCCTTGTATCAGCTGGTTCCAAACAGCCAATTTCAAGCGAGGTTGGACAAGCTCATTCAGTTCCCAGCCAGACATCGATGCAATAGTTAAACTCCCCAAGTTTCTGTGAGGAAATTGGCTTTGGTCTTGTTCAGTGAGCTCATGCCTAGAAAGAGCCGCAGCAGCTGAAAAAGGGACCCAGGGAATCAGCACAGCTCCGTTCCTGGCAGCTGGTGCTGGGTGGATGGAGGGAACATACCCACCCCTCCAGGGGCTGAGGGGTGATGGGCTGATGGCCAAGAAAGACCCATAGATTCCTGAAGACATGCTCTGACTCCTCCTAGAAAGGGATGTTTTTACATCCGCAAGGACCACCAACACACCCACTCGATTTCATTACGGCGCAGCAGGTGAGACAGAATCCTTAATGTAAATTCATTCTCATGAATTCCTTTCAACACCCACACAAGGAAAGAGCGATTAGTATCCTTCTCACAGCCGAGGAGGCTAAGAACCTCCCAAGTTCACACAGCCAGCAAGCTGCACCTCCAGGACAAAGACTCTTTCCAGTGTTCTAACACTTCGGAATTTGCATTAGTTTTTCTTTCTGTCTGGAGCAGTTCTGCCCATGGAAATATGTGACCCACGAATGTGTGCCGTGTAGGCACTTTTAAGTTTTGTCGTATCCACATGTGAAAAAAAAAAAAAAAACCAAGAAATTAATTTTAGCAATATTTTATTTAACTCCAAATGACCTAAAACATCATCTGTCCAATATTAAAAAATGTTGATGAGAGATTTTACATACTTCCCTTCATACCACGTATTCAGTATCTCCCCTGGATTCTACAACAATGACAGCCTCAAGTTCGTCTGGCCGTGTCTCAAATGTCCAGTGGCCACATGCAGCCAGATAATGCAGGTCTGGAGGAGGACCTCTCAGCTTACAAGTCACCAAGTGATACCCCGCCCCTCCCATACCCTCCATCACACCATCCTGTTTAATTGCCTACCTGGCATAATTCACTACATGATGGTTTTCCTGTTGTTATTTGTTTATTTTTATTTAAAAAAACAAATTTTTGTTGATTTCAGAGAAGGGAGAGGGAGAAAGAGATTAGAAACATCAATAATAAGAGAGAATCATTGATTGGCTGGCTCCTGCATGCCCTCTACTGGGGGTCAAACCCACAATTTAGGTATATGCCCTTGACTGGATTTGAACCTGGGACCCTTTAGTCCGAAAGCCGATGCTCTATCCACTAAGCCAAACCAGTTAGGGCTGTTTGATTTTATTTTTATTGCCTATCTCCTCCAACAGCATGTAAGTCCCCAACAGCATTTACTGCTATATCCCCGACATAGAGAACATGGGACACAGGAGGCATTCAGAAAACAGAACTGCATGCTGTACAATGAATGGACATCTGTATAAAGGGATGGCTGAATCCAAGGCTAACAATAAGGGCTATGGCAGGACCCACCATACCACTGACTACAGCGTTTGTCCCTCTCCCCACCCCAGTAGCATCTCCCTACTCCAGTAATTTGTAAAATGGGGGTTCTCTCTTGTATTGCCTTCGTCTACATTCCAAGAGTTGATGACCTGTTGCCTAGTCTAGTTCTTCCAGTGCAGGTGCTTAATGAACAAAAAAGATCCAGGGCCCGTGTGTTCGTATCCCTCATCCATGCTTATTTGCCCGTTCTTATGTAATTTGTAAGGTGGCAAAGCCCTGACATACTACCGCAGTCTGGGCAGCCAGGGCTGTTTATCAGCTGCATCCTGCTGGATGTCATTGAACAATTCTTGGCCGTCTCTAAACAGCAATCCACCAGATTCATGAATTCCGACATGCACAGCCATCGCCATACAAGCGAACCTGGTACAGTAGCCTGGGATGCGGGATCCTGCATATTCAGAATTTCTGGATTGCTCTTTGCCCCTCAGTCCACGTGGAAAGGACAGATAAACTTCCCCAAGAGACTGACAACCTTTGTTTTCAAAGCTTGAATTAGAGACCATCCTGTTGTTATTGCAAGAAGCCTGGTGTGGAGATACATACACACTATGTGCATCTCTCTGGGCTTCCTTCTGGCTTAGAAACCTGCATTGGATATGCCTGTCGGCTACATCGGGCCCTGAACTCCTGGGATGGAAACATGTCCTGTTCATCTTTGTCACCCCAGCTCCTAGTCCAGGCCTGACACATAGTATATGTTTGTGGAAAGAAAAAATGAAGCAAGTCAGTCTATCAACCACTCATTTATTCATTTAAAATTCTTTATGGAGTATCTACTGTGTGTTGATCTGGTCCCATGCATCTGAGACAAGTCCCCAGTCCTTTTGGAGTTCACCTGCTAGTAGAGTTGAATTATGCTTTGTGAGTTGTTTGTCTTCTCCAAAAGAATACCGGCAGCTTCTTTTGTTTCTGTTACTAACCTTTATCATAGTGATAAAAAAAACTGGATTCTGTAGACTGATGCCCCTGAGTCAGATCTCTCTGGTCTGCTTCCCCATCTGATAAGGAAGATAATGACAGTCCCCAACAGAGGCATGGAAACATGGAACAGACTGACAGATCTAAGAGGGGGAATGGGAAGAGATTAACCAAAGAACCTATGTGCATATATGCATAGCCCATGAACACATACAATAGGGTGGGGGAAGGACTGGGGTGGAACCAAGTAGAGGCAGCAATGGAGGGGAAACGGGAGACATCTGTAATATCTGAACAGTAAAGATTTTTAAAAGGTGGTTGGGGGCATCGAATCAACCATGTTTTTAACCTGCAGAGCATGGTTCCTGGCTTGGATGTCATATGCATGTGATGCATAGCTAATGTTTAAGTTAATTTAAATTTTATATTGAATTCATTGGGGTGACTTTGTTTAATAAATTATATAGGTTTCAAGTGCATAATGTATCATCTGTATATTGTATTGTGTGTTCACCACCGCAAGCCAAGCCTCCTTCCATCCTTCCTTACTCTCTTCTAGTTGCCCCGCCTGTTTCTCTTGGTGATCACCGTATTGTTGTCTGTGTCTATGGTGTTGTTTGTTTACACTAGGGAAGGCTGTATTTGGTTGGAAAGGAGGCTAAAGAGTAAATTTGGGGCCTTGTCAAAGGAACCACACACTGGCCCAGGTGGGAGGTACCCAGAGGGGGGATTGCTGTGTGGGTTTTGCATGATCATGGGAAAGGGCCAAAGAGGTGTCATGGCAACAGCTGCAGGATTTCTGATGGTAAGCAATTACCATGGTGCCATGATGATGCAGCATTGCCCAGAAACAGGACAGCAGGCCCCTACGATCAAAAAGAGCCACAGGGGGAGCTGCTCTCTTCACACTCCCAGAGAAAGCTGTCTGTCTGCTTCTGACGAGGAAGAGGCCGGATACCTCCTATAATAGCTCACTTCTGGAACCCTGGTGAGTCCTGGAGGGCTGCCCCAGGATAACATAGGGAGCAAAGGTCTGAGTGAGAATGGCACAGAACATTCCATAGCATTCCGGGCTCTTCAGAGCTTGCTTCCTGGAGTCAGATTATCCAGGTTGGGCTCCTGGCTCTGTCACCAATGGCTGGGTGACTTTGGCAAGGCTCTTACCCTCAATCTGCCTCAGTTTCCCCATCTACAAAATAAAGATAATATTAATACCCATCTCATGGTGTGTGTGTGTGTGTGTGTGTGGTTAAATGGGATAATTTGCATAAAGCACTTAAGACAGTTCCTGGTAGACAGCAACACCCCAATAAATCCTCTATAGGATTTACAACCACCCAATGAATTCCCCCAACGTTTCACCTCCTTTGTCTTGTATCCCCATCACTTCAGGGTCCTCACTTTATTCTCATGCCCCATCTAAGATTCAGGCCAGTGAGTCTCATTGCCATGATGCTCGGAGTTCCTTCAGGGAGGTGCAAACAGAAGATGGATAAACCTTCATTTTACTAATATTGATAGCTGCTTATAAGCAAAACCTGGCTGTAACTTATTGGACTATAAGTCCCCTTTGCATCCTAGGTGGAAGTGGAGATGATGGTGAAAAAGGTGAAAGAAAAATCAGGGGGAAAATGAATTTCTTATCTCAAATAAAAAATACATAATTGCAACTGTCTATTTTTATGTGTTGTTTATTATTTAGAGCCACACTGCTGCTCACAGCTTTAGCCAAATTAGAATTGCAAGTGGTGTGTGTGTGTGTGTGTGTGGGGGATATTCTTTTTATCAAATTATTTTTGAAACATCCAAACAACCCTATTTTAGGAAACAAAAAATGTGTATTGGTGATAGGGTCTCAAAGTTTCAACTGAAAGGAATAAATTAATGATTATTACTTTTTAATTGAAGAGAAAACAGCAAAGAAGTAAAAAAAAAAAGTGAACCTGGAACCTTAAAATAAACTGGAATGATAACCTTTTTTGCTGGCAAAGTTGCAACTTCTCCATTGGGTTTTGGATCTGGCTTTTATTATTAAGGCTGGTGCTGCAAGCTGGCATTTTGACGGGAACATGGAGCGTTTGTCACTATCTGGGGAAGAGATAGATGTTGAATGACATTTTGGAAGAAATGTGTACATTTTGGGTCTAAATACTCTTTCGCCTTACTAGGAAAATTCCACCAGCAAATAGCTGATGGGTTATCTCGAATTCCCAATGCTCATGGCTTTTAAAATAAAAACACAATTAACTTTTCTTTTTTGTCTCTCTTTAACCTTTGGGGAAAATGGACAGGAATTTTCTCCACAGGCAGTATCCTCTCCAGGGAAGGGCATGTTCATGGCTAGGAAACTCCAATGGCACCTTCTTTGTTTGAAGGTGAAATAATTTGAGGAGCATAGACGACACCCCTGGAGGAGTAGCTGAAATCCATGATTAGAAAGATGATCATTTCTACCTCCAAGCCCCACTTATTAATGCATATAACTCAAGAAAGGAATGTGGCAAAGAGGAGGAACGATCTCAGCAATGTCACCAGGAGGCCTGGGTTTCTCTAGCTCAGCCACGTACCAGCTGCGTGACACTGAGCCAGGCGCTTTCCATGTGTGGCTTCTGCATTCAAAATAGTCAGAGTGGAATGGACACTCCTTCCCTCGCTTTGGGGATCAAGAGTGATGAAAGGCAGGAAAGACTAGAATGCTATGCAAGCACATGCTGCCGTAACTAAGAAGCTGAGTTTGTGGTCCTGAAGGGGCAAGACAAAGGGTCTGAAATTAGAGGGAGGACCATAATCGTAGGATGAAGACCACCTTGGAGATGCAGACTGTGCGCACTTCTATCTGGCAAGCAGAGAGGTGGCCGTGTAGCCTGTTACACTAAATTAGTTTTGGGTTTAGTTTCTTTCCTTGGATTTTACTCTACTGATAGCTCGGACACCCCCCCGCCCCCCTTGTGTAGATCACTAAATAATTATAAGAGGTTACTGACCCGCCGTACACAAGAGGACTTTCTGCTTAAGACGTCCAAGTCCAAGTGCATGGCAACCCAACTCTAGTGAGTATTAGTTTAATATTATGGCCATTCCTAGCCTTTCATGCATGGTCTTTCTCCTTAGCTCTTGGCTTCTTTCCCTTTAGTCATGGTCTCCTACAGCTCTCAGGAGAACCAATAAAAGCTAAACCTAAAGCTATTAAAACCTGGGGAGCTCTCTCCTTACAAAGAAAGGAGTCTCAGACAATGACATCTATTATCTGCAAGAAGATTACAATGCATTGTACACAGGAGAGATCACCCAGAGAGAGTGTGTTAGAAGTTCCGGGAAATCCAGGGCACAGCTCTCAGAACCGCAAACTATCTTTAGTGTGGGAACAAGGCTGAGGTAGACTGGTAGGCCTCAAAGGCTTCAAATACGATGTTAAAAATCGAATATGGCCCTAGCTGGTTTGGCTCAGTGGATAGAACGTCAGCCTGCGGACTGAAGGGACCCAGGTTTGATTCCTGTCAAGGGCACATGCCTGGGTTGCAGGCTCGATCCCCAGTCTGGGGCGTGCAGGAGGCAGTGGATCAATTATTCTCTCTCATCATTGATGTTTCTATCTCCCCCTTGCCCTCCCTCTATGAAATCAATAACAAATTTAAAAAAAGAGTCTCTAAGGAAAAAGATCAAGTGATGACTCCAACTCCTCTCAAAGGATAGAGTTTGGTTCAGGTCTGTATGGAGTACAGGAATCATCTTCCACCTACAGCAGTGCTTTGAGGTTGAGATGTTCATATATTCTGGATTGGTTATCCCTGACCAAAGTCCCTTCAAGACTTTTACATAATCCTTTCCAACTTTCTGGGGCTAATTTCTGCATTCAGGTTTATGACAGTGTTGGACTTTACCTGGGTCCTGGACTCCCCAGAAAATAGTGGTGCTTAAGAAATACCCTCATCCTTTCGTTTTCCAGAGAACTGGCTAACTCTAAAGGACCACCTTGCTCTTGCATGTTCCAAGATGAGGCCCACCTTCATTTTCCTCAGACTCAGATAAGATATTCTCTGTCCTTTTTCACGACTCCCAGAAGAATGTAAATGACTTCCTGGCCTACCTGTCTTTATAAAATTCCAAATCTCCTTCCTTATCATTGAGATACGCTCATTAACGAATGTTCTCCCTATTGCAACAGACTGAAATGAAATCACCTCCTTAGCCGTCTGGTGCATTTTGTCTTTGTCTTTGACAATCCTAAGTTGAATAATTTTTCCAGACCGTAGGGAAATGCGCATCCCCGTCAGAACCATAAAAGATGAGAAGTAAGAAGGTCACAGTGAAGGTCTCAGGAAAGAATTTCAATGGAAAGGAATAAACTGATGATTAATTTTTTAATTAAAGAGAAAACAGTAAAGAAATAAAAATAAAAAGTGAACCTGGTACCTTAAAATAAAATGGGATGATCAACTCTTTTCTGGCAAAGTTGCAATTTCTCTGCTTTTGGATCTGGCTTTTGTTATTAAGGTTGGTATTCAGCAGGAATATATATATTTTTTTGAAAATGAGCTACAGCTAAGACCGAAGAAGGAACAAAAGGAAAATTTGTATGCAAATGATGAGCATCACACCTTTCTTCTTTGAGGCAAGCATCACATCCTTGGCAAGGGAAAGAGAAAAGGTTATAAAAGATGCCCTTGTTGGCCCACAAACATTCTTTCTTTTATTATAATCACCAGTCTTACAATCTATGTCAGCATTCTGGGGACCGTGGACCCAGTGTGAATACATGCAAAGGCTGGGACAAGATCGTCAGACTAGAAATTATATCTACAAATATTTTGACTTTTGGAAAAGTGCCCTTGGACGCTGGAGTTTCCCAATATTCCATTCTGAAAGCCAGAAATGTCTAGAAGTTTCACCCCTCACCCTAATGCCACTGCCAATGAAAGGTGGGAAAGTACAAAATCTAGTGCCTTTGCCTCAAGGGCAAGGGATCATTTTTGGTCCAGAAATGGCCATGGGTCAGGCTGAATTTGAAACTTCCCTGTGACTGCTCTTCCCTTCTCTCTTCTAATGTATCTACTCCCTATTCAGTTCTCCTGAGTCCTTTCCTTAATAAATCATTTGCATTTGAATCCTTGGTTCAAGGTCTGATTCTAAGTGACCAGAGCTAGGACACTCTGTTGACCTACCATGGGGAAGGACAGAATAAATGAAAGAAGGAAGAATGGAAGAGGAGGGAGTGAGGGAGAAATAAGGAAAGAAGGAAAGAAGAAAGGATAGAAGGAAAGAAGAAAAGAAGGGGAAATGCTTTCTTTGTAGGAAAACAACAAAGGGACAATGAGAATTCTTGTTTTGCAATCAACTACCCTGCATTAGATTTCCAGCTCAGCCACTTCCCAGCTGTATAATCTTGGACAAACTATTTCCATGGCTTGAGTCTGAACTCCCTCTGAGTAAAGACTATCATTGATTCAAGGTTGGTCAATAATTAATATCACACTTTTGAGTGCGACCAGCACACGGGCAGACCAGCGCATTTAAACATGCTATGGTTTTTCAAGTGAAGTCCATAAAGAAAACCTGTCTTCTCTGATGTGAGTTGACCCTAGCATTTTCCCCCTGGTTCCAAAAAGAAGAATTTACTCACATCTTCCTCCTTCCTCAACCACTGTCTGTAGGTCCAGGTAGTCTAACTGAAATAGAGAGGAGTAGTGTGGTCTTTGTTCAATAGATTCCAAATTCTCAGGGACACAAAAACCACTTGGAGTCTTTATTAAACATATAGATTTCCAGATTCTCCCAGGAGATTCTCATTCAGTGGCTATGGGATGGCTCAGAAATCCTGGTTTTCTATCAACTCTGTGACTGCAAGTCTGGCAACCCACAGACTTGATTTTTAGAGAGTCAGTTCAGGGTAACTGCTCACCAGCATTTGATGCCTTTGATGTTCAGTGGTCTGCCTGCCTGTATGCATTACAGTCCCTGCCAGCTCTGTGCAGCCCAGGCTGGACACTCAGCGCCTTCTCCCTGACCTCTGCTGCTTAGCTGAGCTCCAGATCCATCTGCCTCTTGGTGTACCTTGCCCCATTGGGTTGACACTTTGCTCTGCACATCAATGAATTCATTCATGGATGTCAATGAGCACTTGTCCATTTAGTGCAAAACAAATGGGCTGAGATGACACAGACGATCAATCACAGCATGCCGAGGGCCCACCTAGCCCTTGAAGTGACAGATCCATTATGGTCGATTAAGACCAAGAATGACAAGAAATCAAGGCTCTGCCTAGTCTGTGGCACTTGTAACAAGGCCAGAGTTTGGTCTTTGGCTTTGACCTCAAATGCTGTCACCTCTAGGCATCACATTGCTATTTCTAGTTACTTATAACTCAATACCAGTAAATGTTTGGCTCATTATATTCAGTGCTAACTGCAGCTCAGTCAAAAGCACCTCCCCAGGCCTGTCCAACAGCTGTTCCTCAAACCCCACACACCTCAAGTTCCTGAGGTTTCCAATGCACAGCCTTCTTTCCCACCTGTGTCATCCTGCTGGGCATAGGATGGATAGAGGAGGAAACATTCGTAAGATTTTCTTGTCTTCATGTTACTCACTTTATCTCCTGAGAAACACTGAAATCTAGTCTAGGGGTTAGCAAGCTTCTTCTGTAAAGAGCTAACTATTTTAGGCTTTGTGGGCCAGACGGTCTCTGTGACAAATACCCCCCTTTGCCATTGCAGCACAAAAGTAGCAATAGACAACAGGTGAACAAACGTGGGTGTGGCTGTTCCAATAAATCTTCAGATGAAGGAAAATATTTGATTGATGGGTCATCATTTACACTAGTCCATCTTTATTCATTCAACAAATAGTTACTGTGCAACTCTATGTGACAGACACTGTGCTGGGCACTGGGGATCAGCAGTGGGGCAGGAAAGGTAGAGTCCCTGCTCTCACGGAGCCTGAAGTTTAATAGTGGGGGCCAAGTAATAAGTACTAATAACACAATAAATGGTTAATTGCTACTGTTACAGGTGTCCTACAGGAAAGTGCAAGCTGTGAAGGAAGGAGGAACCAGACACACAGGAGTTCGGAGAAGTGAGGGTGAAGAGATGAGGCAAAGAAGGGATGGGTCATCCTGCAGAAGGGGAACTAAGAGAAGGTCCTAAGGTGAAAGGAACTTGGCACATAAGGAGAGTCAGGGTCATGGCCACCCTGCAGAGAAGGAGCGAGGTCCAGAGTTGGGTCCTTCTAGCTAAGTATTGTAGACTGGCCCCTCAAAAGCCACGGGAAGTTTCTGAAGCATTTTAAACAAGGAGGGTGACATGAGTAGACTTAGGTTCCAGATCAATTTATCTGGCCACAGTTTGGAGAACAGACAGGAGACAATAATAAATCCAAGACAGAGAGAAGGTTCCTGCAGTACTTTTTCAATTTGGGTATGACATAAATTCTCACTGTACTTCTCTTTTTTGCCGACGTCACCCACACAGTCAGGGACTTGATGAAATGACAGTGCCCGAGGTCACCGTGCTGAGGCAAGCCTGCCCCTCCCTGACTGGGAATATACGTCGCTGGTGATGACTCTGCTCTTGGGAAACATATTTCAGAGTTGTGCTGGGTGCAAGGTTCCTGTGGAGAAGGGCGGGCGCTGAGCTGGAGTGCTGGGTTTGGGCTAGACAGTGCAGTGCCTATTAATTATCAGGGATGGAGCCTTCTAGAAACCAGAGCCCTTCTCTCTTGCCACCGCGAGGCCCTACATTCCAAGGCCACCTGGACCTTCTGAAGCTTTGCTTACAGCCAATTCAGGTAATGATCATTTTCTCTTGAAGATGCTATAACATTGCAGAGCGTCTGCACATTCCAAGGTATTTAATACCTTAATACCTTCCCTTGGAATGCACTGATATGCAGATCATTAAACAGAACAGACCTTCTCGGTGAAAGGAGTACTAATTGCAGTTTTCAAATGCCATTTTCATTTGCTATTTGGCAAGGGTACCACAGTCACAGTCCTCCTATTTCTATTAACTACAAGGGCTGGGACAAAGTCATCCTATCTCTTGTTGGCAAGCCTTCATTTCAGACTGTGAGTAGTGTGGCCGTTTAGGCAATGAGGAGAAATGTAAAGCCAGCGTCCGAGATGGCCCTCAATGACCCCACACCCATGGTGTACCCTCTTACATTGTTCCAGGGCTGTTCTGTGTGACCAATAACATTTGGCCAAGGTGATGACACATTACTCCCAAGATTAGGTTGCCATCTTGGTCTTGCTCTATCTCACATCACTCAGGGGAAAACTGAGCAGCTCTAAGGATAGACCCACATAGTAAGACACTGGAGCTTCTTGCCACCTGCTAGGTGAGTGAGCTTGGACATGGATTCCAGCCTCAGGCAGGTCTTTAGATAAAGGGCCCCATTGTCTGGAGGGTGGAGACTGAGGCAGGATCGGAATGGGAGTTGAAAGTCCTTATTGGGGCCACTAACAATTTTTGTGCCCTGAAGCCAGTCGCTTGCCCTTTCTGGACCTCGTTTTCCCTTGCTATAAAAGCAAGAAGAAGTTGCACGGGATAAGCTCAGGGAGGCAGAGTCTCTTTCCTGATGCTCGGGTATTTGGTGATGGATGTAAGAAATATCGTTACCCTACATGGACACACATGCATGTGTGTGCACTCCCACTTAAAATGTGAAGAGTCTAGCTAGCAATTAGTAGCTGTTGAACTACAGGTCAGGCATTGAAGTATACAAGAGTTTGCCAATTAATCCTCACAACAGTCAATAAAAGTAGGTGCTTTTACTATAAGTATTTACTAGACCAGGCTCCGAAAGCTTAATTTTGATCAGGGACACTGTATTTAGTTCTCTGTTGTTGATAATACATTGGCACAAATTTAGTGCCTTAAAAAACACATTTAGTATCTCACCGTTTCTATGGGCCAGGCTTCCAGGCATGGCTTGGCTGTGCCTGCTGCTCCGGTTTTACAGGGCTGCAAACAAGGGGTCAGTCAGGGCTGCATTCTCATCTGTAACTCAGAGTCCTCTTCTGAGCTCCCCCAGATGGTGGCAGAATGTACTTCCTTGCAATTATAGAACTAAAGACCTCAGCTTCCAGAGGCAGCCCCTCCTGCTAAGTAGTTAGCAACACAGCTCTTTGATTCTTCGATGCCAGCAGGAGAGCACCTCTCTCTTCAGAAAGAGCCCAGCCTCTTTTAGCCTTTCACCTGATTAGGCCAGGCTCACCAGGACACCATTCCTTTTAACTTAGAAACAACTGATTCAGAATCATAATTGTATCTTCAACCTCCCACCCCCCCAAACTTTACCATATAATGTAAGCTAATATGGGAGTAACACCCAATCATATTCATAGGTCCTGTCCACCTTTAAGGGGAGGGAATAATCTAGAACATTAACCCTGAGGTGAGTGTGGGGTGAATCTTTGGGCCATCTTAGAATTCTATATACCACAGATACGTAGTAGGTATGCAAGTTCAGGTGTGCTTGACTCCAATGTCCATGTTTTAAATCTCTGGCCATGCCCAATCCACTTGGCTCAGTGGTTGATGGTTCGATTCTCAGTGAGAGCACATGTCCGTGTTGCGGGCTTGATCCCTAGTGGGGAGTGTGCAGGAGGCAGCCAATCAATGATTCTTTCTCGTTATTGATGTTTCTATATATATCTCTCTCTTCCTTCCTCTCTGAAATTAATAAAAATATATAAAACAAACAAACAAAACAAAAACCTCTGGCCATACATCCTTGACTGAGAGCAACTTGAGAGCAGGGATTATGGCATTTGTCTTAGTATCCCCAGTGCTTAGCACTTATAATAATGCTGCTGCTTCTTTTTTTGTTAATCCTCACTCAAGGATACTTTTCCCATTGATTTTTAGAGAGAATGGAAGGGTGGGGGAGAGACTTAGAGAGTGAAACATGAATGTGAGAAAGACACATCAACTGGTTGCTTTCCACATGGGCCTTAACCAGAGCCCTGGATCAGGCCTGTAACAAAGATATGTGCCTTTGACTGGGAATCGAACCCAGAACCTTTCCATCTGCAGGCCAGCAATTTACCCACTGAGCAAACCGGCCAGGGCATGATGCTTTTGATTACCAGTGACAGAAATCTAGCTCAAACTAGCTTAAGAAAACTCAAGAACGTGACCATTCTGGACACAGGGGCGTAAGCAATGCTTTGTGGCTCTGTTGTTCTCCTGTCAGTGCCCTGTGGCTGTACTCTCAGGCATCTCTCCTCCCATGCTGGTACAAAAGGTCGCTGGCAGCTATAATCTCATCTCCCCATGGCTTAAAATTTAAAAGGAACGAAGATCTTTCTTCTGTAGTATCCATATACCAAAACGTAAAGAAGATTCTACCTCGCCTGAGTCATGTACGGTACTTTCCAGAGCCAAAGTCTGTGGAGGAAGGATTCCTCTGATTGGTCAGCCCGAGTCACATGACCTCCTCCTAGTGGGGGAGGGGAAGAGAAGGACACCATAATAAGCAGCTTCCCTAAGACAAGGAGGGGTATCCAAGATGTGGTTTCTAAAAGAAGAGCTGAGCACTGCTACTGAAAGGAAGTGGTGTTGGGGCTGAAAAAAACATCCGCTATACACAAAGCCTAGAGATAAAGTTCTTCAACACTCTGCTCTGGGAAAAATGGTTATATAAACTGTACAGAATTGAGAAACTTCGTACAAAGTCTTCCTCCTGTTTCAAATTCTCAAACATTCAAATTACGGAGCTGGGGACTGGACCCAATGCATTGAATAAACCAATGATGCCATTCCCAAAGCTAATTATTTCTGAAACTTTGGAGAGGAGCTCATTGTTGAGATGTAAATTCATTAACCTTATCTTAGCCTGGGGATCTTTCTCCATGGTATTCTAGACTTTTAAATGAGCTGAACTCCAGGAGAGCGACATTAGCACACATTCTCCGTGGTTGTAGTGGCCTAACTCCAAGGAGCTAATACAGCTTAATAGTATGGTTTGGGAAAGGTGGAAGATATCCTAAGGATGGGACTAACCTTTATTTTACAATCATTTCAGTGACATAATGGAGGGATTTATCAAAGACGGTTGATGGCAGGGTCAGGGTGCTAAATCCTTTCTTCCCCGGGAGACAGTTCCTCAGCAAAATCTCTCCCTGAATTCCAAGGGAGTAGCTCATTTCTGTCTGTTTTCTTGTGTCTCTCTCTGTGTGTCTTTATTTCCACTTTATTCAAATGACATGGATATTTTCTCATTTTGCTCTCAAAAGCTTTTAACCTCATTTTGGCTACTTTTAAGGCCTTGCATTTGGGGACCTCTCTAGAGGAGGGACTCAGGCTTCCTCCAAAATCTTGTCTGCAAATGATTCAGCGGTGTGACAAGTCAGAGAGCGTTCCCTATTTTGCTTCCATAGGGAGAGGGGAGTGGAACCATGCCAACTTTCTATGAAATTTAATTTTCCAAAGAGGTGACTCCATCTTGCAGCTATGCGTAGAGAAAATGTACAATATGAAGTGCTGAGGTATTACGCCAACCAAGGGCTTACCTCTCCTTTGTTAATTATCCAAAGCTCACTGCCCTCCTTCACTTCCTGCTGTGCATACCTTCCCAATCCTACCTCACCCAGCCCACACCAAAGCCATAGGAAACAAGCATGGGTGGGGGAACAATGAAAGCTATGAAAAAATCTGCCGCCTCCGGGTAACAGGTGGGCTCAATGTGTTTGATAGAACAACAAAGGCTTTTTCATGTTTCCTAGTATGGTGGTAGGCAGATTTTAAGTTGCTCCCAGTGATCTCCACCTCTTGGTATTCATGCCCTTGTGTAATCTCCTCCCCTTGCTTGGAAACTTGGCTTAGTGACTCAATTCTTATCGGTAGAATATGACAGAAATGATGAGATGTTACTCCTAAGAATAGGTTATACAGAGATTGTGGCTTCCAGCTCCGGCATGCTCTCATACTCTCTCACGTGTCCACTCTGATGGAAGCCACCTGGTAGATTGTGAGCTTCCCTACGGGGAGGCCCATGTAGCTGGGTACTGAGGGTGAACCCTGGCTAACAGCCAATGGAAAGCAGGTGGTCTCGGTCCGACAATTCATAAGGAGCTGTATCTTGGCAACTCCATGTTTAGAGGGGTTGGAAATGATGCTCAAACGAGCCTTGAGATGAAACCGCAGCCCAGAGCGACACATTGACTGAAGCCTTGTGAGGCACTTGCTGACCAGCACTCAGATTCCTGACTAACAGAGATGGGGAAAACAAATGATTGTTGTTCGATGCCACTAAGTTTTGGGATGATTTGTTATACACATATAACTTCTATTTATCTATCATCTATCTATTTATCTATCGATCTATCATTTATCTATCATCTGTCTATCTATATCTATATATAGCTCTCCCTCTCTGGCTATCTCTCCATCTCTATGTGTTTCTATCATCCATCTATTCCTCCTCTCCCCACAATCTATATACTTGTCAGGTAGAGATGCTTTCCTTTTAGAGAAATTGAAGCTCAGAGAACTCATAATATATTCCGTATCACAGAGAAGGCAGGGATGTTATTGGTCGAAGCTCTCCTATTTACCTGACTGTCTTCAGTGCCTCCATTCTGTGCCCTTCTTGAATCCTCATCTCCTCCCTGTGATATTCTTATCCTCCATTTAAAAGTGAGAATACTGGAGATTAGAGAAGCACAGTATTTTTTTTACTAACACAGGCCACACAATCAGTAAATAGAGTAGCTAGGACTCACTATCTTTATTTTTTTAGTTGGGTTTTGGGGGGGGCAGTGTTGTGCCAGTTTTAGTCTATAAAGAGACAGCCTCCTTGGCCATTTCTTTTGGTGTCTGCTCTCTCTCCACTTCATGCTGTAAGTCAGAATTGAGAGACATAAACCTTTCATCTCAGAAAGGGCTGAGAGTGGAGTTAGTGTCTTACATCCTCGTCTGCATCTTCTCCTATAATGAAAACGAAACTAGAATCTGAGCACTTACTGTGTGTTAAGAAGTATTGTTACCCCAACATACAGATGAGGAACCTGAGGCTCAGTTTATTTGTTTCGTATGGTACCATGTAGCTAGTAAGTGGCAGAGTCAGAATTCAAGTCAGACTCCAACAAGGCCATGCTGATTAGGTGCTTTCCTCCTCCTCCTCTCCTCCCCTCTCCTGAGTATCCCATTCCCAGGGTCCAAAAATGAAGGTGACTCTCATTATTTACCTCCATCCCCTCAGTATGGATGAAAGTGTGACATCTGTCAGACATCTGTACTCAGACAAGGATTCTGAGGCATATCATTCAGGAGAGTTCTTGGGAAGAAGAGCACCCAGCACAGAGTGACCTCTTATGAAGACTATCACTCTACGAAGAGAAGCTTGCAAGAGGAATTCCAGGCTGACATGTCACAGACAGAAACAAAACCATAACTGCAATAAATAGGAGGCCCCTGTGGGCAAACTAGACCCAATTATAGCTGACTAGACGTGTGAACATGGCATTCCTAATGAATTTGCTTTCAAAGCTCAGTACACATGGGGCATGGGGTACTACTATGAACACATCACTGGGGTGGATATGAAGGTAGTGAACTTCGGGTTCCACCCTCCAGGAGGTCAGAGGGTCCTGGACAGCAGCAGAGACATATGTCAGCAATTTAACAGGCCACACTTAAACTATATAAGACAGAGCTGTAAGGTTAAGTATGCAGAGACTAATTCCCCCTCCTATAAGCCCTTGCCTCCCTCCCCTGCCTATTGTCCACATCCAGGTAATTGGAACACTCTCTTCTCTTTTGCTCTAAATGGGTGTCCAGGAGATTCCTGTTTAAGGGGTGTCCTTGCTCATGAACTTGCGTTGGTTTCTATTCTAATTTTAGGCCTCCTTCTGGTCACCCCAACCCCCCACCAAGGGACACTTGGCAATGTCTGGAGATCCTTTATTGTTGTCACAACTACAGAGAGGAGTGCCACTGATACCTAATTGATAGAGGTCAAGGATGCAGCTAAACATCCTTCAATGCACAGGACAGCCTCTCTCAAGAAAGAATGGTCTGGCCTCAAATGTCAACAGTGCCAGGGTTGAACACACTAATCTAGACAGACATCTGAGGTAAAGGAGAAGCAGAGATGGTGTATCAAGAAAAAAATGTCTCAAGACTGGGTTCTAGTCCAATCATGACCCTCACTCACTGTGTGACCTTTTCAAGTCCCTGAACCTCTCTGGACCTTGGGGTTCTCACCTGAGAACCTATCACTTTGGAGAAGCCTCGAGCTACTCCTAGATCCTTGATTCTCTCTTAGTTTGGAAATGTTATGCATTTGCAACTGCCCCTAGGGCCTTGTCATCATTGCTAAGAAGTTAATTTTCAGTCTTGTTCATAGATTATTTTGGGAGATGTCAAGGGCTTCCCTTACAGATGACTTGACCCTCAAAATAGTTTTGAAAAGATTACCATCATGCAGAAGGACACTGGTTGCAAGGGTTGTATGTTCTCTCTTTGGAGAAAGTATTGTTTCACATTTTCCTTTTAAAATTCAATAGCCTGAACTCAACCTCACTACTGAGGAGAAAATAAGGAAAAGAGACTGGAAGCCAGCACTAAAATCTAGGAATCAAGGTTTAAGAACCAAAGGATTCTTCAATCCAATGTTTTCATGAAAGAAAAAAAAAAGGAATTTAACATTAGCTCTATGTACCACCATTTAAAGTTGCTGTTAAGATGAAATGAGCTATTACTCAAATAATATTAACAAACATCTATTGATCAAATGCTATGTCCCGAGCACGAGTTGTATATTGTAAAGCATTTTGGATGGTGCAAAATATGGAATAAATATAGGGATCATTATTAACAGCTCATAAAATAATGTGCAGAGTGGGTGAGAAAATGCCAAATGATGGCCAAATTAGTTAGAGTGCAATTTACAGTCTTCTCTTGTTCTCCTAGGGTCACTTCACACTGGGATGTATGATCATTAAATATGACCCTCCATGGCACTGTGTCGAGAGTAGAGGAAATTACTCAATTTTAAGACAAGATTTTAAACAAGGGCCAAACTGTTTTATCTACTTGGATTTTTGTCACTAATTACACCCACTGATCTTCAAGTAATGAATCTAACAATGACCTCATAAATTGTGCAATGACAACGAGTTTCCTTTCTGTCCTTTTTTCATCATAAAATGAGACTGATGCCTTACCCAATTAGTTATGGCAAGTATATTGTCTATCAAAGAGATAAGACAAAGGAGAACCAGTGCTGTGCTATTAGGAGACTTGGTAGTTTCAGTTGTGTGGAAGCTGCATGTCCCTAAAGCTGCCCTTCCCCCTCTCTAATCCTGTTTCCTCAGAGAAAAAGGTCTGATGTAGCACTGGATGAGTCCTAAAGTCTTTTCTAACTGCACAATTGCAGGATTTTGAGTAAAACTTGTAACTGAAGAAAAGACACCATTAAGAAATCAAACTCTGCATTGTTCCAAAATAAGGTGATATATATGAACTGCATGTAATTTATGGTCAGAAAAATAATAACACAGGTTTAAAGAATAGCAATAGGTATGTGGGATAGAGAAGAAAGGCTGTCATTGTCTGGAGGATAAGCCACAGAATATCTTTCCAAAGCTGTGGTGTGGTTTTTACTCATTGAGATCATTAAGGGAAGATAGTAGCATTTAATCTTTTTAAATTTTTTTGGCTAACTGCATGTGATGGACCGCATCCAGGTAGCCTACAAAATTCATGTGGAAATCCTGATGGTATTAGGAGGTGGAGCCTTTAAGAAGTAATTAAGTTATGAGGGTAGGGCTCTTTGGATGAAATTGGTATCCTTGTAAAGACATCTGAGAGCTTGTTTGCTCTCTTTGCTCTTTACCATGTGAAGACACAACAAGACAGTCACTGGCTAGCCAGGAAGAGGGTTCTCAGCAGACACCGGATCTGCCAGCACACTGTGGGAAGTAAATTTCTGTTGTTTAAGCCACCCGGTCCGTAGTATTTCTGTTCTAACAATCTGAATGAACACAACACATTTCTTGTCAGAGGGGAGAGGATTGATCACAGATCAGAGCGTGTGGACAATTTTCAATGGCGCAGCCCTGCCTAAGGGCCCTGACACTGGCACATCATAGCAGGTGAGCTGCATGTGAGAACCAGACCCAGCTAGATCCCTACGGGCTTCTATTTTCTCCAAGATCTTGACTCTGTGACTTCAGTATCTACTCATGTGCTACAGAGTCGTGCCTCCTGGAATCTAGGTCTTACATGTCCTCTACTTATGACTCCCAGTTCTTTCCATGTCTCTAACCTCTGGCACATCAATGGTTTCCTGGAACCCAGCCCTTGCTCTTGCCATTAGATCACAGAGGAGAGCGAAGCACCTGTATTAGGCAGGTTTCTCCAGAGACACAGAGCAGTAGGGTGTTGCTGCTTCTCAAAAGGGGCGCAGTTGTCTGCTGAAGATGGCAGGCCATTCTGCCACATCCCAAAGGCCTTCACTGCCATTCACCAGTCCACCTGCCAAAGACTGCAAATAGCATTCCGTCTGCCTCTGCCATTCACACACCATTGGATCCACTGGGTCATATGGTCCACATGGTACAGCAGCTTGAATAGCAGCCTAGACTGGTTGCAGAATCTCTACTTAGTGAGCCCATGCCAGTCAGTTCAGCCTGCTCCTTTGTTAGCTTCCTTCCACCATGATCTCATGCCCTTGGTATCCATCTCCACACACACTCCTTGAATTCAAATCCCTGAGCTCTCCCTTTTCTTTCACCACTTTTTCCAGTGACATTAGGAGCTACCAAACAATGTAACGATATCATATTAACTGGTTTTTATATTATGTTGTATTATACTATGTAATGTTATAGTATGTTATTGTATGTCATAGTATTTCATATTATATTATATTATATTATATTATATTATATTATATTATATTATATTATGTTATATTACACTATACTAGGGGCCCAGTGCACAAAAATTTGTGCACTCACGGGGTCCCTCAGCCCGGCCTATGCCCTCTTGCAGTCTGGGACCCCTCAGGGGATGTCCATCTGCTGGCGTGCCTGGCTAGCCTGGGTAAGGGGCTGATGGCTGGCTGTAGGCTGGCCAAGCCCCCCAGGTGTGGACCCTCACCCCATTGGGGTGTGGCAAGCCTGGGTGACAGGCTAAGGGCCATTTTCAGGCTGCCCATAGTTTCCATTGACCCAAGGTCCCAGCGAGGCTGGCTGGAATCAGGTTTCTGGGGTTTATTTATCTTCTATAATTGATACACTATTGCTTTGAGTGGAGGCCTAGGCAGGTAAGGAAGCCTCCTGTTTGTTTCAGCTCCATGGCTTCTATAATTGAAACATTATTACCGTGAGCAGAGGCTCAGCCAGCCTAGGCAGGCAGTTACAA
>PVJC01009874.1:0-44916 GCA_004026665.1 Murina feae
ACTTTCGAGAAAAAGCTGAATGTGAAAGCAATTGGGGGGACAAAGTCAGATCGAGTGATTGATGGTAAAACTGATTTCCACTCCCTTGATTCTTTTTTTCAGTATGCAACGCCGTCAACCGACCATCATCACCTTGCCATGAAAAACGTTAACTTCTGGGTCGGCTGCCCGGTTTTCCGAAACACCTGGCCACCCTGCGTGCACCGCCCGTTATTATTATTTTTTGGAAGTTGTGCAATTAGGCTTACTCAAGTCGTTCCCGTTTGCACGCAACGGCCACAGGCTTGCGACGTTCCCCCAACTTTCAAGAAGTGGGGTTTTGCCACACGCGGGGTTCAGTTTAACTGAAGACGCCACGAGCGGGCAGGTCCCAGGCTGGTGAACCGGCGCCCGCGCCCCGCGCCCCGCGCCCGCGGGTTCGAGCCCGCCCTCGGGACCCACGACGGGAGAGAAAGTGGAAACGAGTCATTACCAGCGGGCGGGTGTCCGGCTTTCGTCTCTTGCTTCTCCTCGGGAGGCGCAGACATGGTGCGACCGGAGCGGCTGGGACGGCAGCGGAGGTGGCGGCGGGTTCGTAGGTCGGGAGGCTGTGCGCGCGGGAGAGGGCGGACCGCGGCCGTCGGGGGGCGCGGCCGCTGCGCGCCGACGTGGCGCTGCCTGGCCCGTGCGCGGCTGCGCGTTGACGTCACCGCGCGCGGCTCGCCCCGCCCCTCGGGCCTCCGAGCGCCCCGTGTACTGAGCATGCGCAGTCGGCAGCGCCACGTGGGAACCTTCGGCTGCGGGCGGAGGTGGAGGAGGAGGAGGGGGCGGGACGGTGGCGGCAGGGGGCGCCGAGGCTGCCGCCCGGGCAGTCGCTGGAGGTTGAGAAAGGCCCAGCTTGAGGATGGCTGCTCCACCAACCCCGCTGGCTAGATGGTGACAGCGGTGGGGGCTGAGCCGCCACCGGGGCCACCGGGGCCTGGGGTGTGTGGTCAGGGCGCCGCCTGCCAGGTATCCTCGCCCAGCGCACACTGGGAGTGACTGACTAGGTGGGAAATGAGACCCAGGCTGAGGATAGCAGGGGTTGGTTAAAACCCAGAAGGGCAGCACGGTGAATCCTGGACGCCTGGACCGAGTTCTGGGCGGGCTGTGTCTCTGCGCACTCCCCCTGCCATCTTTCTGTTGCCAGGGATGGTGATTCTGTCCAAAGCGGACCATCTGCTCTTGTGATCTGGTTTGCATACCTTTCACCTGCTCAAGTGATGACAGTTATCCTTTCCCTGAACCAGTCTGGTCTTGCTGGAGCTCACACATGCCTAATCCTCCTATATAATAAAAAGGTAATATGCAAATTGACCCTAACAGCAGAACCACTGGGAATGACTGATCACTATGACACACACTGACCACCAGAGGGCAGATGCTCAAAGCAGGAGCTTCCCCCTGGTGGTCAGTGTGCTCCCACAGGGGGAGCTCTGCTCAGCCACAAGCCAGGCTGATGGCTGCCAGCACAGGGGTGGTGGTGGTGGGAGCCTCTCCCGCCTCCTCAGCAGCACTAAGGATGTCCAACTGCAGCTTCGGCCTGCTCCCTGCTGGCAAGTGGCCATCCCCCAAGGACTCCTGGGCTGCCAGAGGGATGTCTGACTGCCAGCTTAGGCCTGCTCCCTGGCAGGCCTAACTGCTCAGCCAGCAGGTGAACATCCCCTAAGGGGTCCCAGACTGTGAGAGGCTGGGCTGAGGGGACCCCCCCCCCCCCCCCCCCCCGCAGTGCACCGGGCCTCTATGTCTTTAGAAAAGGGAACACTGCCACCTCTCTTGGCTGGACCTCTGACAGTACAGCTGCCCAAAGAGGTTTGGCACCTCACTCGGCCCACCCACTGCCCCTAACCTAGTCCAATCCACCTGGCTGCCATAAAGGTAGCTACACAGAGGCTGGCCCCAACCATGGACACTTCTGTTGTCAAGGTTGCTCGTGACCTCCAAGCTGCCCAATCCAATGGTCACCCTTCCACTCTCATCCTACTTGACCTCAGCAACCTTTGACTTGGCTGACTGTCCCCGTTCTCCGTAGTTTCTGGGATGCCACATAATTACCTGAGCACCCAGTGTTGCAGCGACCTTGGCTGCTACATCTCAGTAGGGTTGGCTGGCTCCTGTTCTCGATTTCTAAGAGTTTCCCAAGGCTCAACACCAGCCCTCTTCTCTATCGAGACTTTGCCTCAGTGGTCACATGCAGCCTCCGGGGGCATGACTATCATCCAAACCCTCATGGATGCCAAATCGGCAAACCCATTTCTCGACTCCTGCCCCTCCCCTAAGCTCCAGACTCACACCCGACCGCACCACCTTGACCTCTTTACCTGTATGTCTAACAGTGTTGGCAACTCTGCATCACAGTGCACAGAGAAATGAACATACCATACGTTGATCTTGGACTTGCCCTCCCACATTTAGATATAATTAATGGCAGGACAGCTGTTGGCCAGGTGGCAGTAATGATAACAGTCATCACTGTCGTGCACTCACATCAAAACTTGCAGACAGGTATTAGTAGTTTGGAAGAAAATCCTGAAGTCAGTAGTGGAACACTCCTAAGAGAGACAGCATAGCCAACACTCTTGAAGGAGCAGAGCAAGAAAAGTTACAGATACCAACCTGGATTCTGGATGAAAAGAGGCTTTAAGAATACCTGATCAGTTAATCTTACGAATATTTTTAATTTATGAGCAACAGTGCTGCATGGTTAAAAAGTCATGTCTTAATAAGTCTAAAACTATTTCTAAGAAGTATAAAATAAAAATTCTATGTTAGGAAACACTGTTTTTGTTTATTTGGCAGTATTTCCCCCCAGTGGTACATAACGTTGCATGTCATGCTTGATGGCATCTTCTATTTCATGGCATATGGTATTGCTAGAGAACCCTGGGATAAAAGAAGGATCTTTCTGAGGAAGGAGCCAAGCTAAGCAAAGGCCCCGATAGCCCCAGACACCACTCAGCTGCCCTGAGGCATGAGAGAATCCATATCTTTGCCTGAGATCTGGTCTGGGCTACAGTGATGGGGACACTGGTATAAGAGCCATGTCTAGTTTTACAAATTCAAAGCAGAACTCCCGATTCACTCACCAACTCACAAATATCTTTCCATCTAGAATAAATCCCACACTTTTCATTACAGTGTAGAGCATCTGTCTAATTAACAGTCCTACTGAAGAAAATACTGTTGTTTAAGGAACATAGCTTGAAAAAAACACACACCCGTATTTCCTGGCCATCTTTCCCACTGTATTCCAGCAATCAAACAGAGTGGGCACAGAAGAAACATTCAGGACATAGTCTCCCCCATAATTATGGAGCACAGGTACATTTAATTTCTCACCACTGATACCTAATGGAGGAGCTGCAAATAAGGACAGAGAATGAAAAATATAGAATGTAGTATGTAGATAGTATAGATGTCAGTCACCACCCAATGGAAACTTACTATGTGGACATGCACACTCAATAGATATTATCAGAATTGCTGAGTAATAATCCTGTTTGAAGCTCACTATAACTGAAAGTAAGGCATATTAACTCATTTTACCAATAAAAACAAAAGCTTTATTGGACTTATGTGGGATACAACTTCTGGAACCAGAAGACAGATCTCAAGGCCCAACCCCATGTTTCCCATTGTTTGCTGCCTTCTGAGTAGAATTTTGGGAGCTGCTTCCCCTTCTCTATGTAGACTGTTTTCTAACCCCAGATGGTGCTGAATCTAAGCTACTATTTAATGTGAATGCTGTAAGCACTGGAAAAAGTACTTAAAGAACAAACAGAAAACTCAGATTTTCTTTTCATAACTTTGGCTACAACGCTGAAACTTTCCAAACCTCAGTTCCCTTCTCTTCCTTCAAGGATGGTGTTAGAATTCAAGACCGACTAAGTGTCAAATACAAGCTCATCTGCAACATCCCTTTCACTCCCCACAAGATCCTGACATGAAGGTTTCTCCCCTGCCATCCCCCTCCCCCATGGAGGAATACAGCGTGTAAGCACAGGATCTAGTAGCCCGTGTGGGGAGACCAGAGAGAACCAGCTCTCTCCACTGCTCTGCAGGTGCTTTGTAAACCATAATATACTATAAAATGTACTGTTCTTACTGCAAAGGGAGTTTTCATCAACATTCATGAAAACACACATTGGTCCATGGCTTATTAAAATAACCCCACCTACCAACCAGTTTGATGAACATTGCTTTCTTATTCCAGGCTGACCCACATGTTCTGTTCTCTTGTGCTGTTGTCCGATGGGAATTTTTACATTCCTATTAACCACACAAAATTCTCTCCCATTGTTGATATTGCTCAAAAGGGAGGGCAGCAGTCATTCTGAACGTTGCGTTGTAACAGTCAGGATATTTCTTATTATGTTATGGAAGTTTTAATAATGTCATAGTAAATGTAACTTATTTAACAGCCACACATGCACAGACAACACTTGAACAGGATATGCATGTCCCAAAGTAAAAAATGATAAGACAGGTCTTGCATGTCACACGTACGTGTGCACACATGCACACACACACATGCAATCCTTCTGGTGTCACTGGGCTTCGCCTTGTCAGTCACAGGGTAATGAAGAAACATGTTGAGGCATTTCTTGTTATTAATCCTCATCTGAGGATATTTTCCCATTGATTTTTAAAGAGAGTGGAAAGGAGAGGGAGAGACAGAAACATTCACGTGAGAGAGACACATTGATTGGTTGCCTGTCACATGGGCCCCAGCCAGGGCCTAGGATTAAATTGCAACTGGTATGTGCCCTTGACTGGAATTGAACCCGATACCCTTCAGTCCTTGGGCTGATGCTCTATCCACTCATGCAAAGCATTAAAAAAAAGTAATTCCATACCTCATAATGGACATGAAGGTCAAGTTTAGTCACATAGATCAGTTATCCTTTAGCTAAGGGTATTTGAAGAAAAATATAACCAGCCTTAATTGTGGCAAAATACTCATCTTTATTTGGAAGTTAGAAACTGCAAAAAAGATGAGGGTATTGAAACCATGACTACTGATTTCCTACAGAATTGCAAATGTTATGTAAGTTATTTATGAAAAATGTGCTTTAGCAGAGAAATGGGGGTGCGGTATGGATCATTTGATTTCTGGCTCTTTCCCTGAGTCATTATTGGACCTGGTGCAGGCTACTTTTACTCTCTGATTATAGTTCCATAGTGGAGGCAATAATACCAATCATACATGGGATTCAAGTAAGTTATTCAATATTATGTCTTAGCATTTATCTCCTTGTATAAAATTTCTTGCAAGAGTATATGAATGGTTAAAAATTTAACACATAAACATGACAAAAACATCGAGAATAAAGAGGCTTTCAGCAAGATAAAATTATCTCTAGGGAGTCTGAAATTTGAAATGGAAAAATAACATATTTTTATTGGCTTTTTCCAAAAAAAAAAAAAAAAAGAGAGAGTCTATCCAGGACTCAGTGGTACTAGGATATTATTTTACCTCTTTCCCCTTAAATTTTTTTTTTCAAAAGGCTCTTTAGGAATGGTGGAAGTGAAGAGGTTTCATGGAAGGGGGAGTGTGGACTTGAACCTTGAAGGTTGAGCAGGATCTCTTTTTGGTTGACAGGAAGTAACAGATCTGCTCAACGAAAACTGCAAGGTTTTTGAGGAAAGAAATTGAAGAAGACACAAACACATGGAAAGATACCCCATGTATATGGATCAGAAGAATTAATGCTGTTAAAGTGTCCACACTACCCAAAGCCATCTACAGATTCAATACAATTTCTATCAAAATTCTAATGGTATTTTTCACAGAAATAGAACCCCGCCCCCCCAATTCATAGGTTCTTACTATGTGACTATTCATTCTCTTAACAAAAGACATGGATGGTGAAAGATCTGAAACAGGAGTCTGTGGTCATTTCTCCTCCTCTGAAGCTGCATGTGTGCCTTCATTAACAGGCCATGTGGATCTTGATCGCTTTGAAGTAAATGCTTTTTATGAATATATTTTTAAAAAATACAAAAATAATACATCTCAGAAAACTTAAATAACAATGCCCAATGCTCCTCAATGACCCTATATGCATTAGAATCTACCACTTACAACTTCCTTTGTATGTAGCCTCCAGGCTCCCGCTCCAAAAAAAGGTAAAGATTCTTTTTAACTATCTCATTTTTTAGATTATCTCTCCATTTATGTTTGCCTGATTTTTTTTCACTGTTAAGTAGGGGTTCTGCTTTTTGGGGAGGAAGGCCATAGAAGTGAAGCGTCATTTTCATCACAAGATATTAAGGGTACATACATGCCATCAAGATGACTTCTCATTGAGGATGTTAATCTTGATAACTTCAACACTGGAAAGAATTTTAAGTATGGCTATTTTATAGATTTAAGTTAATTTATTGTTGTGTTTATCATTTTATTAGAAACCAGTGTGAACATGGGCTACCTTCTAGTTGCCCAATAATTGATGGGTCTATATTACCAGTATATATCTGAGCATGATTTATGGAGGATATCTTTGGGCACTCTCCAACTCAGTTTTACTCTCACTAATCTGGGGTTATAGATGGCAAATACGTTTGCTAACAAATTTAAAGCTTACTTTCCCTGCTGAAATTATCTGGGTTTCTTTTTAAACCATCTTTCTTCTCAGGCAAGTGATTTCATGATTTCACATAATTGATTGATTTATTCCATTCAGGCTAAACTATCTGTGTGATGTCGAAGGCTAAAAGAAGGTCGTAAATAATGACTTTGGTCGGCAGCTTAGTTTGCATCGTGTTTGCAGAAAAGCCCGATCTGTTCTTGCTGAAGTTTTAGAAAAAGGTTCAAGCTTGAGAAACACAATTCCTGTTAATCCAGATGAGAAGAAATCCCAGGCCCATCCCTCAGGTTCGGAAGAGCCCTTCGCGGCACCATTCAGAGCGTTCCCACCAACATAAACTAATAAACTGCCTTTGGCTGTGGAAAAGATGAAGAAAAATGTACAAGCGCCAGCACTCACAGGAGACTTACTACGTGACGATTCATCCCTTTGACAGAGAGCCATGGAGCATCTGGGTAAAGAGAAATTATGCTTAAGCAGTTCCTTGCAGGGTCTGTGGGAAAAGGGAAGACTTGATGTGACATTGCTCCCACAGATAATTGAGAGGGACATGCTGGGCCAGGAGGGGGGCCGGCTTATTTACTGCTCCCTATCACTTAAGGATGTTCTCTCCTCCCATCCCTACCCCTCCCTTCTCTTCCTCTCTTCTCTCCTTTCTTTTCAGAAAGAGAAAAAAAAAACCCCTGAGTATTTACTGGAATATTTTCAAAATAATGGAGGAACCCTCAAAATGAAGGTGGTGCTCCTGCAGCCTCCGGGAGGAGGGAAACACCCATACCTGACCTTCTCTCTCTAGCTCGCTGTCAGAGGAGGACTCCCATGATGGTCTATTTTATGTGTGGACTTGGCTAGGCCACCATGCCCTGATATTTGGTTAAACGTTATCCTACATGTTTCTGTGAAGGTATCTTTCGGTGAGATGAACATTTGAGTTAGTGGACTTCAAGTAAAGTGGGTTACCCTCCATGATGGGCCTCATCCACCCCACTGAAGGCCTCAATAGGAAAGAACTGAACTCTAGAGAAAGAGGGAATTCTGACAGCAGGATTCCTTCAAACTCAAACTAATTTTTTCCTGGGTTCCAGCCTGCGCAGGCTTATCCTTTGAACTTACCAGTCCAAATGCATGAGCCAATTTCTTAAAAAAATAAACCTACCTTTCTGTAGATCTCTCTCTCTCTCTCTCTCTCTCTCTCTCTCTCTCTCTCTCTCTCTCTCTCTCTCTCTCTCTCCCGTCCATCTATCTACCTATCTATCTATAATTGGTTCTGCTTCTCTGGAGACCCCTAATGTCCTCAGTTACACCTATTTTCACTCCCTGAATCTCCATTGAAGATCTGATTCAGAAGCAGGAAATATCCTTGGGCCTCATTCTTTAATCCAGGTGCTATGCTCTAACTGACCTTTCTGGGTGCTCATAAATAAACTGAAGTGGATAGAACCTTTACATCCCAGCGAGCTAAAGGAGGAGCCCTGTTAATTAAATAATCAGTGCGAGAAGATACCAAGCAACATGAAATTTGACTAGCTCTGTTATTTATCATGAAACATTACTAATTCATTCCAACACATTTTTCCAGAATCTGATGTCAAGAGATGAGAATATTCCTGTTGGCTATTGTTTTCTCATTGAGAATGTAATCCTTTAACCCCATTTCTTGTGAAACACCAAGTTATAACATGCAGTTAAGAGAATTGCATAAAGTACGAAACCTACCCCTCGTAGCGGATAGTTCATAAATCGTGCTGCCTATTAATGACCTAAGCTGCAAAATGACCTCACTGGCCTTGTATTAATTTGACTTGCCACCATAGATTATATATATATCTTATGTAAATTCTCTTGCTTATCAGAAAATTCTCAGAACTCATGGGTCTAGTTTTTCTTCTTTGTGCACTTGCAAAATCAACAGCAATGCCTCTACTGTACTCATCACACAGTAGAAAGTCTTGCTCTCCCCTCCCCTACTCCCCCTGGCCATCCTCCCTTCTGATTCTACCTCGCTGGCTTTTCTGATACTATCACAGCCAATGTTCCCTACAGGCCTTCTCCACACACTGCTCTGCTTTTACCCAGGATCCCTGCTGTTCGTTCCCTGCTTCCCCACCTTTCACTGGAGCTTGCTGGAGAATCGAGTGGTCCTCAGGTTTCCAGATAGCAAACTGGTGCTGCTACTGTAGTGGAGAGAAGGAAAGGAACCCTGTCCTTACCATCTACTCATGTGAGGTGGTGCTGGTGGACCTGAGCCTCCCTCCTGGGGCCTCTGTCTTGCTCCTGCCACCCAGAGTTGTAGTGGGAGGAAGAGGAAGCCACAGTTTGCTGCAAGGCTCTGAGGGAAAATCTAGAAATTTCAAGACTAGGAAGGGGGTTATTGATTTTGTTATCATCATAATAAGCTAGTTTATTAATATTAATGATAGGAAGAGAGTGAAAAGGAGGGCAGACATTATAAAGGTGATCATCTGGGCAGCTTTACCAGGAAGCTGCAGTGTCACGCTCCTCTGGTAACCACCAGTCCCTTCCCTGCAGATCACTGGGGAAAGGGATTGAACAAAGGGGGAGATGGGTGCATGTGCAGTGAAGTCTGGGTGACACAGGGAGGTGCTTGCCTGTCAGTCTAGCCTGGAGAAAAGATCATTGGCTAGGAGGGAGAATGGTAAATGCCGAGAGCCACTGCAAACTCTTGGAAGGGTCAAGTCCCCAGGTAAAGAGTTCCCTCTTTCTTGTCTTCTCATTTCCCCCTACTCTTTCTTGCTCTGTGACCTGCACTCACTCACCATGTGGCCTTAGCAGCTGCATGGCCAATGGCCATACAGATACCACCCACAATGGACTGCAGCTGGGAACACAGCTAAGCTATCCAGATGCTGGACTGTATAGTGCACTTTTATATGGAGCCGCAGTTCTGGGCAGCTGCCTTAATTCTGGCCCTGCTGAAGTCAAGATTGAACTTTTCCAGGGTGGGATGAATGGAGATGGGACCTTAGAAGGGAACCCCTTTAATTTTACATCATCAATAAAGCTTTCCACAAAACTCCATCCTCCTGTGGGGGCCTCAGGAAATTCTTTTCGCCGATGTACCCCAAGAACTTCACTTCCACCAATAATAATTTCGTAGCTATTATAGATATTATTTCACTGAACAAAGACTTCTGAGGTTTCACCCCATACCAGGCACTTTCTAGAAGTCGAAGATGAAGCCCCAGCTTTCTGAGTGCTTATTGGAGGCCATAACTGTGGCAAGTGACAGAGGTGGGCTTCTAATAGTGTCCTCTAAAAGAAATGCAATGCCTGGCTAAATCCCCACTTTCTGAAACGTTGGGATATTAATATGTGTGTTGTTTCTACAGAAATACTACATAGAATTCCCGGGAGCTAGGGCAAGGCTGGTGGTGAGAGTACCAACCAAGTCCACCCCACCACTTTTGTGTGATAAAGTTTTACTGAAACAGCCATATGCATTCATCACCTATCATCTCTGACTGCTTTCATGCTACAGTGGCAGAGCTAAATGGCTGCAGCAGATATGGTATGGGCTGCTGAGCCGAAATATTTATTATTTGGTCCTTGACCAAAAGTTTGCAGACTCCTTCGCCAGAGCAATGGTTCTCAAAGTGTGGTCTCTGGATCAGTGCCATCGGCATCACCTGCACCTGGTAAAGAAATGCAAGTTCTCACCTTACCCTACATCTCCGCCATCAGAAACTCTGGGGTTGGGGGCCCAGCAAGTTGTGATTCTGATTCATGCCAAAGTTTAAGAGCCACTGAACATACAATTTCCCCTATAATTTTTAGGGAACTATAGCCTACCAGCAAGTCAAAGTCTCACAGCATTTTCTGAATTCCTGATATCTCCTTATTAGAAAGTGGTTGTTCTGTGTGGAGATGCATTGTCTGGGGACTTTTAAGAGGAGCTATATGTAATGGCATTAATGATTAACAATTGTGTTCACTGCAGAAAGGATCATAGCTGATTTTATAACACTTATGAGGACTAATATGTAGCTCATTGATTTATGAACAACACATCAATGTCCCTTTTTAAAGTTAAATCTCTTTAAATTAATTTTGATCACAGCTGAAGGGAAGGAGTTGGCTGACTATGCATATCCATGTGCTGTGATTACAAATAACTCCCTGTGTGGTCCCAGGAGGCCATATAGGAGTCTGATTTCAGATTCCCTGCAAATCCTGAGAAAGGCCTAGAGGAGTTGTGATACTGCCTCTGGGGCTGCTGACTCTTGCCCACCATTGCCCACCTCTAAAGAATAAGAAAACCTGCGCCTGGCACAGTGAGCTTAAATGTTTGGATTTCTGAAATGCAGTGTAAATGATGATATGAAAGGTAAATGCCCAGAGCCTTCAGCCTGATGTTTGGAAGAATATATTTCCTTGGTTATGTGAAAAAATGATGAGTGAAAAGATTCCATCAGAACTTTTCTTTTCTTCTTTTTTTTTTTTTTTGGGCGGGGGGTGTCAGTTCATCTATCTATCTATCTATCTATCTATCTATCTATCTATCTATCTATCTAAAAGCCTAAGTGACCATTTGACTGGTATCTATGATGTGCACTGACCACCAGAGGGCAGACGCTCAATGCACAGGCATGGAAACATGGAACAGACTGATGAACCTCAGAGGAAGGAGGGAGGGGGAGGCCAGGAAGAGATTAACCAAAGATTTTGTATACATACTAGAGGCCTGGCGCACGGGGTCCCTTGGCCTCTGACATCTCCTGAGGGATCCTAGATTGCGGGAGGGCACAGGTCAGGCTGAGGGACCCCACCAGTGCATGAATTCGTGCATTGGGCCTCTAGTTGAGATATAATTGACATACAATGCTGTGTAAATTTAATGTGTACAGCATAATGATTTGACTTACATATATTGCAAAGTGATTACCACAATAAGTTTAGTTGACATCCATCATTTCATATAGATACCAAAAAAGAAAAAAAACCCCAAAAAACTAATTTATTCCTTGTGATGAGAACTCTTAAACTCTACTCTCTTAACAACATTCAAATACACCATAGAGGAGTGTTGACTATCATCATTACGGTGTACATTTCATCAAACTTCTTTGAACTTGTGACTTGCCTGCTTTTTGTTCCCAGGCACTTGGACTTCCTCTACCTTCATTTCAGGTTTAATAGTTATTATGATAAGCCTTTCCTTCATTCACATTTACTATGTCCCCAAAACAGATGAGATTTTCATGGTCAGCCCAGTGTGTGTGTGTGTGTGTGTGTGTGTGTGTGTGTGTGTGTGTGTGTGTATGTGTGTTTATCTAAAAGAAATGAATGGCACCACTGTTGTTCATGATTAGGTAGAAACTCATCATTAGGATGGGGAAGGCATGATTGCAGGCAATTTCAGGTCTGACTATCCTCATCCCATTGATTGAATAGTTACACAATTTATAATGTGATTATAGGCAACAGGAGACTTCATAGGTCATCTGTTCTTTGCTTGGATGGTGATTGTCAATATGGACTCCATATAACTTTCAATTGTTAACAGTTTATCAAATCTACTTTAAATTTTTATTTTTTAAAAGTGATAAAGCAATTAAGCAATTAAGTTGAAGCACCTTTTGCCCATGCATCATCAGTCCTTGTCCCTCCTCTTCCCATCCAGCTGTCAACACTCATAAATTTGACATTTGTGCTTTAATACTATTTATAGCATTTATGTCTCTATTGCATTGTGTAGTTTAAAATTTTACAGAAATAGTTTCAGGCTATACATATATAAATAATATATCTACACTAATAAAAGAGAAACATGCAAATTAACCATCACTCCATCACTCTGCCACTCTGCCAAACCCACCAGGCAATCAGGAGCGAGGATGCAAATTAATCCAACTAAGATTGCAGCGACCACAGAGCTGGAGCGAGCAGGAGGCTTCGGTTGCCCCCGGTGATGGAGGAAGCCAAGCTTCCCACCCGCCTTGGCTAGCCCTTGGCTCCATTCAAAGCTACAAATTTTCAATTATAGAAGATAAATAAATCCCAGATACCTGCTTCCAGCCAGGGGTGCTGAAAAAAGAAAGAAAGAAAGGAGAGGCTGGGAGCTTGAGTCACTGGGGGGCATGGCCAGCCTGAAAATGGCCACCAGCCTCTCACCCAGGCTGGCCAGGCACCCAGCGGGACCCCCACCCTGATCTGGGACACCCTTCAGGGCAAACCAGCTCCCACCTGTGCACCAGGCCTCTATCCTATATAATAAAAGGGTAATATGCAAATTGACTCTAACAGCAGAACAACTGGGAATGACTGGTCACTATGACACACACTGACCACCAGGGGGCAGATACTCAATGCAGGAGCTGCTCTCTGGTGGTCAGTGCACTCCCACAGGGGGAGCTCTGTTCAGCCACAAACCAGGCTGATGGCTGCCAGTACAGTGGTGGTGGTGGGAGCCTTTCCTGCCTCCTCAGCAGCACTAAGGATGTCTGACTGCAGCTTAGACCAGCTCCCTGCTGGCAAGTGGACATCCCCTGAGGGCTCCCAGGCTGCCAGAGGGATGTATGACTGCCAACTTAGGCCCGATCCCCCAGGGAGTGAGCCTACACTTGCAGGTGGACATCCCCCAAGGGGTCCCCGACTGCAAGAGTGCACAGGCCAGGCTGAGGGACCCCCTTGAGTGCACAAATTTTCATGTATTGGGCCTCTAGTGTGATTATAATATTCAGTGTATTACTTTGCAACTTTCTTTTTTTACTCAAGTGTTGATGATACATAGATCCAGTTCATAAATGGAAGCAGGAAGCAGTTTGTGCTGCTTCAGGTGACCTTCCCTGGGGCCCAGGAAACTCCAGCCTGATGATGGCCAGTGAGATTAGAGATGCAGAGAATCCTGCTCTTGGGGCAAAACCATAGAGAATATTCAGGAAAATTGTTGACTAGGATGCTGATCCCAGCTACTAGAGAAATAACAATGTGAGATAAGAAAAAAAAATGTTGCGTGTTGTTGTGAAATTACTTCCACAATAACTACTTGTCATCCATGCCTATTTGTCATGGGTAGATAAGCAGGTATGGATGTTTAAAAAGGTCTACTTAACTTTGAGGCAAGTTTTATTCAATTACAAAGTAAAATCTGGCTCGTAAGTGTCCCACCTTACTGTTATGTTGCTCAGCAACCTGGTCGAAAAAGCAAGTAAGCGGACACTGGCTGGCAATAAACATGGAGGGGGCACCTGCTGTGGCCATTTTATCAGATAAGCTATTTGTGTTTCTACTTTTTGATAGTTGAGGCATCATGGAAAAACAGCAAATAAAATTTTCTGTCATATAATATTTCAAATGCCCTTTAAGATCTGTCTCTAAAACATGCATTCTCAAATGGGGTGATACTGCACTGAAGGGGGTGGAAAATATCATACTCTTTTATACATCATTTATACAGATTCTAAAGCACAGATATATACATAATACATAAATAGATATACAGTACATCTTTAATATTGAAATTTCATTGGGGGAGTGATTAGGGCACACATGTCTAAAAGGGCTTGTTGGGGTGGCGGGAGCAATGATTGAAAAAAGGTTGGGTAACACTGCTCAATGGATACTTTTGTGAAGGTCTTCTATTTTAAAGTGTTACCTCCTAATTAATTTTTAAAATAGAAATCTAGAGTTTTATACCTTGAGATTACTTCAAGTAAGACAGATCTATAGGAAGTCCATTACTGCCTGAAGGCAACTTTCATCCATCTTGTCCACTGCACGGAGACTCCCCGGAGAGTGTTCCAGTGGGGAAATCTGTGACATGCTGTTATACCATAGCAAGGCTGCTTACTGTCCACACGTCACAGAAGCAGTCTCATAATTATTTCATCATCAGATCTCTTTGATGATAATTACACTATAACTACAACACTACTTCATAAAACCAAGGCTCCGGTGGTTGTTAAGATGTGCCATTAAGATTTGACACAATGCTAGGACGCCCTGCATATCAGATGCATTGAAGCAATGTTAAGATGTGGGGAAATGTACATCTTTGGATCAACAAAATGCAGAAACTGTAGCCAGACAACCACTGTGCCTTCACTACATGCCTAGTTTATCTCATTGAATATTTTCAGCCATGATGCCCATTTCACAGGATGGTACTTATTATAATTCCTTTTTTTTTTTCAAATGAGGACAGCTCACATTCAGAGACGTTAGGTAACTTGCCAAAGATTGCACAGTTCCAAAATGGTGTAGGAAGGATTCGACTAGAAGACTCTGGGATGTTTATGCCCCTGCCTTCTGGTGAGCACGAGGCTGCATCTTTCTCGACCCCTGGTCTATCCCTGTTTCCTGGAAAAGCAGCTTCACCTCCATTCATTAAACATATGAGTTTCTAGAAAGTGTACAGAATGAGAGCTTGTATTTTTCAAATTCACAAGGGGCAAGTTATATTTGAAAGGAATGCGATGGAAAGAAGGATTTGATTACATGCTATTCCCCACACCCTCCTGACTTGGCAGGAAAAATAGTTGATCTTGGAGCTGGAGGACTTGGGTTTGGTCCTCACCCTTCCACATTCCTGGGGTGGGGATGTGGCTGGTGTTCTGGTGTCCTGGGGAGTCCTGAAGCTGTGTCTCGTCCATTCAGGCTCTGATAGTCTCAGAGCTTCACTAGTAAACTTCTGGAGGATGACATGTCAGTTAAATCCACATTCCTAATAGCTTTGTAGTTTTCTGATTAGGCGTTAGTGTCAGGGGGAGATGCTCGATTTTTATATCCTCTCTGCCTTGTTTCCCTGGCTGTTCTGTAAAGGATCTTGGCTACCCAGAGTATATTTAGTTCATTCGGCTAAGACACTCTCTTAATGGTATAGAGATAACCAATTGTATAGTTTACATTATAATTGAAGATTTTGCCTCCCTCAAGAATATTATAATCTTAATTTATTGCTTGAGGCTCCATTGCCTTTGGATGAATACAAAAATGTGTTTTCTCTTCTCCTATCCAGTGGGCGCTTTTTCAAATGGACTGTAACGGACACTTTCTCTGTTTGCTTTGGGAATCATCTCAGGTTTACATTCAGAAAACCTAATAAAATATGAGCTGCAAACAATTGGGCGAAAGCAGAGGAATGAAAAGAAGCTGTTTGATGAGGATTTTGCAGACAATGGAACAAGCTTGCAGAGGACTTAGTGATTCCTTAGGGAACGGAGTTTGCTTCTGCCCACCCCAGACATCCTTCCTGAGGATTCACTGACCCTAATCCCTCATGCAAAACTATCCTACACACACAGAGCAGAGAATCCTCCCCCACGGGCCTCACTTAGGTGCGGGTGCAGTTCTAGTTAAGTTCTTTTCTGACTTAGTGTGATATAGGGCTGTTCGAAATTATTTTAAACCAAAACAAACAAAAATTTTGTAAGGTCATGTCTCTCAGATTTTACCTGGTAATATTTGTTCTGCCAATTTCTAAACAGAAAAAAAAATCTATGTTTGTGAACATTTTGCCAAAAGTCAGAAGGAAGTTTCTTCTTCTAAAGATTTCTCCCTGCTTTTCCTTGAGTAAACATAGGCTACTAAACAAATCTGCTTTGGCCAGGAGCTGGGGTGGTGTTATTCTGTTTCTTGCTAGGGTCTGGTGTCATGGTCTTTTGACTAAAAAGCCACTCCTGGAGTCACTTGACTTATATTTCCTAAGGACCAAAGTCACCTAGTGTTCTCACGAGAGCTGATTGTCAGTGTCTTTTCCTAACTTCTCCTTCAGTGACTTCATGTTGGTGGCTTGAAATCAACCCGAAGAGAGTATTTACACAAGGGAAATTGATAAACTATTCACATCAGGGCCTCCCCACCAACCCTAACTTAGAAAGCCTGTTGTTAAACATTTACCACTCTCCAGTGTTTATGGTGTCAAATCTCAGTGACACAAACCCTAGAAGACATGCTGCAAATGTACAGAAAGATACTATTCCCGAAATCTGGTCTGGGGCTTCACCAACAGATGGGTAAGTTGGACATGCCTGTTGCCACTGCCTCTGCCATCACCCAGCTGGCAGTTGTGGCTGTACCTGTATGTGTGTGTATGTGTGTATGTCTGTGCATGCATGTGTGTGTATTCATGCATGTGACTGTGCATGCATCTGTGTGTGTGAGAACCTATGTGTGTGTGTGCATGTAGGCCCTGAAGCTCTTGCAGCAAGCACTCACAGCAGCCCCTACTTTCCTGCACAGCTTCTCTTTCCTTCTCATGCATCTTTCTCTCCTACCTGAGCCCATCAGACTCAGCCGGACATTCGTTAGCCTGGGCAAAGGAGCAAACGGAGGCTCTGAGCCATCCGTGACCTTGGGAGAGGGAAGAAAGGCTCTCTAGCAGGATACAAAGATCAGAACTCCTATGACATCCTTCCCCTTCTCTGGTCCTCAGTTCCTTGCCTTCCAATAAAACTGATGTTCAGGAAGGCTGGCAGGGGACGAGGAAGGGGGAGAACTCATGCTGCCTGTCTGCCTGGCAGTATGGTCAAGGAGGTGCATAGACTGGCCACATGTCAGGGCCTAGGCGTCCCTTGGATATTTTGACATCTTCTTCCTCACCAAAAAGACTTAGACTGACCTCAGGGACCTGAGCCTTTGTCCAGCTCTTGTTGTCATGGTCTTTTCGTCTGGCCTCTGTAGCTACATGTAGGCTATTATGAGTGGAGGCCTGAGTCACCACCCAGAGTTAGAGAAGTGGGCAGGAGTCACGGTCTCCTCTTTGTGCCCCGAGGCTAGGCTGCTCTGGCCTTTCATGTGCTTATGGTTTCCCTACATTGCTCTACAATCATATATGCAATAGCTGCTTCAAACCTCACAGGAGCTACCTGGGGAGGCCCCTCAAATCCCCATTTCAGTGCTGGGTAGACTGAGGTCCCAAAACATGAAGTAACTTGCCCCAAACCTCATGGCCAGCAAGTAGCAGAAGCAGAATTGGCATCTAACATTCCAGATTTCCAGCTACATCTCTTGTCAAACATTCAGTTTATTCGCCAGTTTCTGTGATTTCGAATGTGACTCTCTCCTCAACCAATTTTTAAGAAAATCTCAAATGTAACCATAAACATGCTACCTTCCAGGCCAGGTGAGGGTCTTGGTGTGGAATCCACGGTTGCAGGGCTGCTCCGCTGTGGGGTCTCTACCTCTCGCTGCGCTCCACACCCTGACTTGGCTGGATCTAGGAACTGGCCCCTTTGGACTCAGCAGGCAGAGCTGGAGGCCAGTGTTCATCAGTGGGCCTGGTCCCTTTGATGGGGACCTCAAGAAGTTATAAAATTTAGCTTTAAATATATAGTTTTCAGGCTTTGTAATTAATGCATGTAGAAAGCTATTGTTCCAGGTCTGGGATGTATGACTGGACCTGCCCTGACTTGAGGAGACCTGCAAGCAACTCGACCCGTGTGTGTGGCCCAGGAGGACTGCAAGTGACCAAGACCCTATCTGAACCACTGAGCTCCAGGGAGAGAACGGCCAGGGCTCAGGATGCAATGAAGACTCACCCACCACTCAGCAGGTGAAGGGATGCTCAGAAAATCACCAGCTTGCAGCTTTTATCTGATTGATCTTTTCTCTGAATTCCAACCCTCTTATCTACTTTCTCCTGAATTTTAAACCCTTTACCTACACTTTTCTTCTCTTTATAAAGAGAGTCGGCTTGAGATGAAATATAAGACGGCCTTTATAGGGTACATAACCCACCATCTGAATACAGCGTCCCATAAAGATTCAATCCTGGTCTCTACTTATGGGTTCTGGTAGTAGCAGAAAGCATGAAAACCAACTTTTCCATTTTCACCTTGTTCTGCTCTGAGGAATAAAGTGGACAGAGGGCCAGATCCCTGGAGGGTGGACTTCAGGCTAAATCAGGGGAACCCAGGCCTACCCTTTACTCCTCTTTCCCCCTGAAGGCACACCCAGGGCCCTGTTGGGGGTGGAGGGTGTTGGGTGCACGAGAATCCTTGAGAGGCCACAGGAAAGCATTGTTGAGGGCCACCAGGAGGAGCTGCAGAAGAAGCATAGGGTGTGTCTAGGGACAGCTGCAAAAATGTCACAGTGCACAATGGGGGTGTGGAGATCCATGTAAGTGTGGGTACCAGGGCAGTGACCTGAAAAGCCATGACTGCTGGGACCAGGGCCTCTTGTTCACCCAACAGACCCCAGACTTTACAGAACTATGACAGGACTAGAGGGAGATTTTTACCCCCGAGGTGATGTCCTGCGTGAGGCAAGCCCTCACACTGTGTGATAGCAGATGAACAAAGCAAAGAGGCCCAAACAGCAGCATGCTGATGGCTCACCTGCTTGACTGTCTTTGGTGGCTTCCTCTCAAAGAGCAGGCTTCTTCCAGGGTCTAACCTCATCACTGATCAGATGGGCCGAGGTTATACTCCTTTTCTTCATGGGAACCGCTTGATAGTCTGAGCAGGACTATTGTTTTGCTGCCTGCCAATGAAAGGAACTATGCTCAAATTTTCCAAGTTAATGTATTTCATAAATTTTTGATTGTTATTAGGTGTTCCAGGCTGATTCCACATCTCCTCCCCCACCCCGGCAGCATTTGTTCTAAAACATTCTTCATAATAGAAGGATCCACATGGTTGGATTCATTGAGAGATGTCTGTATTTGTTCCAACTGCTTACTACTAATAAGTATGAGGTCAATCTGGTCTTTAGCACTCATAAAAATTTGACTATTAGGATATAGATAATTACAAAAATATATGCAGAATAATACATTTCAGACACTAATTTTCTAACAGTACTGTTTCATTTTAAATAGAAGAATGTTGAGCCTTAAAGTATTCTACAGCTCTCAGGGGCCCACTTGGAAATAGTGGTGCTTCCTTTGTGTCACACAGAGTCGAGGAGAAAGATTCTTTTGTTCTTTGCTTCAGGAGAGGTTCTCATGCAGTACCTCTCAGAGAAACCTGGCATCTGCTCTGTCAATCAGAGTTCTCACAAGTACGCCGAATAAAACTCAATAACACTCCATTGTATGTTCTTGCCTCCTTTGTCAAATATTAATTGAGCATAGTGGTTTGGGTTAATTTCTGGGTCTTCTATTCTATTCCATTGGTCTATATGTCTGTTCTTGTGCCAGTACCAGGCAGTTTTGAGAACAGAGGCTTTGTAATACAGCTTGATATCTGGTATTGAGATCTCTCCTATTTTGTTATTCTTTCTCAGAATTGGTGCAGCTATTTGGTGTCTTTTTTTATTCCAGATGAATTTTTGGAGAGTTTGTTCTAGGTCTGTGAAATATGCTGTTGGTATTTTGATGGGGAGTGCATTGAATCTATAGATTGCTTTGGGTAGTATGGACATCTTGATGATGTTGATTCTACCAATCCATGAACAAAGTATGTTCTTCCATCATTTATGTCTTCCTCTATCTCTTTTTTCAGTGTCCTGCAATTTTCCGAGTACAGGTCTTTTACCTCCTTAGTTAAGTTTATTCCTAGGTATCTTAATTTTTTTTTAGTGCAATGGTAAATGGGATTGTTTTTTTAAATCTCTCTTTCTGCAAGTTCACTATTGGTGTATAAAAATGCCATAGATTTCTTGGCATTAATTTTGTATCCTGCTACATTGCCGAATTCATTTATTAAGTCTAATAACTTTTTGATGGAGTCTCTTCAATAAATGGTGTTGGGAAAATTTGGCAGATACATGCAAAAAACTGAAACTAGACCACCAACTTACACCATACACAAAAATAAACTCAAAATGGATAAAGGAATTAAACATAAGACAAGAAACCATAAAAATATTAGAGGAATTCATAGGCAGCAAAATCTCAGACATATGCCAAAGCATATCTTCACTGACACAGCTCCTAGGGCAATGGAAACTAAATTGAAAATAAACAAATGGGACTACATCAAAATAAAAAGCTTCTGTACAGCAAAAGAAACTATCAACAAAACAACAAGAAAGCCCACTGCATGGGAGAACATATTGGCCAATGTTATCACTGATATGGGTTTAATCTCCAACATTTACGGAGAACTCATACGACTTAACAAAAGGAATATAAATAACCCAATCAAAAAATGGACAATGGACCGAAATAGATACTTTTCGAAAGAGGACATAAGGAAGGGCAAGAGACAAATGAAAACATGCTCACAGTCACTAATCATCCAAGAGATGCAAATCTCACACTTGTCAGAATGGCTATCATCAACAAATCAACAAAGGACAAATGCTGGCGAGGATGCAGAGAAAAAGGAACCTTGTGCATTGCTGGTGGGAATGCAGACTGGTGCAGCCACTGTGGAGAACAGTATGGAGTTTCCTCACAAAACTAAAAATGGAAATCCCATTTGACCCAGTGATCCCACTTCTAGGAATATATCCCAAGAAACTAGAAACACTAATCAGAAAGGACATATGCACCCCTATGTTCATAGCAGCACAATTCATCATAGCTAAGATCTGGAAACAGCCTAAATGCCCATCAACACATTAAAAAACTGTGGTACATCTACACACTGGAATACTATGCTGTTGTAAAAAAGAAGGAATTCTTACCATTTGCAACAGCATGGCTGGAACTGAAGAGCATTATGCTAAGTGAAATAAGCCAACCAGAGAAAGATAAATATCACATGATCTCACTCATTTTTGGAATATAATGAACAACGTAAACTGATGAACAAAAACAGATCCAGAGACATAGAAGCATTAATCAGATCATCAAACTTCAGAGGGAAGGTAGGGAAGGGTGGAGGTAAGGGAGAGAGATCAACCAAAAGTCTTATATGCATGCATATAAGCCTAACCAATGGACACAGATACCAGGAGGTTGAGGACATGAGTGCGGGGAATAGGTGGACAATGGGGGTGATACAGACACATATGTAATACCTTAATCAATAAAGAAAAAAAACCCTCAATAACATATCTCAGAATTTTCCTTACTTTCAGGTATTGTGGAGACTGTGCCCAACACAGTGTGTAAAGCCCTATTCACATGGTGAGCATGAGACACAGCTGGGTATGCCGAGTGTTCCAACCTCCCAAAAGGTGTTGATTGCCCCAGGTGGTGCTAACAGCCCTGATCTTGACCAAAGCCATCCATCATTCTTGGTCTGCAATTTCATTTTTTAGGTGTATGGCCTGTGACATTCTCTCAGGCAAAATCCAACCCTTGACCTTGTAATCATCCAAGAAGTCTTGAATGATGCTTTTTTGGTGATCCCACTCAGCGAGGATTCACGGATCACAGGACCAACCTGGAATTTTTTTCCACACGGACGAACAACCCAACCTTACAAATAGTTTCCTCTGAGTCCTCAAAATTCAATACCTAATGAGTCCCCTTCTCCACCCCTCCCTTTATCCACGCCCCCCCCCTTTACAAGTGACTTTGCCACTCTCCTTATCAAGAGGTGACAGCCACTTCCTCATTCCTAGATGTGGGCCAACCTGGTGACTTGCATTGGCCCACAAACTGCATTGGATGTGACAGTGTGGCAAGTCTGAGACTGGGACTGCAAGAAAGTTCTGCCTTCTCACGCTTCTCTCCTTTGTCATGAGAACATGCTGAGGCTAGCCTATTGGAGGAGGAAAGACTGTGTGCAATAGAGCCAAACTGTCCCAACCAAAGCCCCCTAGGTCATCCCATCCCTAGCCACGCTGTCCACTAATTACAGACACGTGAGCATGACAAGTCTAGAACAGTGAGCCCAGCCCAGATCCTCAGAATCATCTGGCTAACTCAGAAATGATAAATGGATGTGGTTTTAAGGCACTAGGTTTTGCAGCTTTTTTGTCCCCCTCCCCCCCCACTCGTCAATAGCTAATTGATACACATGGAACTCAGTAAGCGGTAAACCTTGATAGTATTTTTAGTTTTTATTCAGATCACCAAATCAGTACTGGTTGCACCATTATGAGCCCCCTTTTCATTTGTCTCTCCTCTCCAGTCCCCACTTGCCTTTGTCCAAGGCCCGTGCTAAGCCCATGTATCCATCATCTGCCTCATAGACGCTAAATACCCTCTACTACCTGCCTTCTACTCACATTACTGAGTTCAAACTAAAGGGGTTCTTCCTAGCGGAAGAAAGGACAGGGTGCGTCAGATTTCTGGAATCACATTAGATTTACACAACAAATATAAAGTGAGAGGCAACTCTAGTCCAGGCACTGCTGTTTGGCATGTATTTGGACTGCTACTTCTTCAAGCAGTGTTATTTCCATCAGTCTTCATCCTCACAGTATTCCCAGGGGAACCCAAAAGGGCTGAGCACAGAGGCAAGGCTCAGTACTTGCCTGTGGAGTAGAATTGAATTAGATGGAGAGAAACTCAGTCTCCTTCTGGATCCGTTTTCTACAGCTGGCTATCTGCTGTTGGATCTTGACCCAACCAGTCGTCCTCTCTAAATGTATTTCTTCTTCTGCAAAATAGGAATAATTTTTTTCTGCTCTGCTTATCTCATACATCATTGCAAGGACTAAATTAGGTGGCATGTGTAGAGATGCTCTGTAAACTATGGAGAATCTGTTGTGCAATGTGAGGCATTGTTATGATTGCTACCATTTTACATCCAGCAGGGGAGATTGGATCTGGGAGGACTGGCAGGCAGCCCAGGGCTGCAGAACCAGGAGGCTGGCTCATTTCTTTACCAGCAGATAAAGTAGGGAAAGCATTGTGACTCATCTCAGAGAAAGAGCCTGGCAAACACAGAGAAAATAGTGTGGGGAAGGCTGATGAACCCACAGTTGGAATTCTGCATTGGGGCTTAGAAACATGAGCACCAGGATGCTGAAAACATTGGAGCGAATCCAGGGAAAGTGGTGCTTGTCACTCCAGAACAAAAGGCCCAGCTTGGGAGGGAGTCCGTGGGAAACGTGTGGGCTTTGGCTACCAGGAAATTGTACTTGTTTTTCCAGGATCTTCCAAGGAGAAGATGCTTCTGGAATGTGCTCTGGCTTGGAGAGAGCGGGGTGACACGGCCTTGCACAGGACCTTGAAACTCTACCCTGACTCTGAGTGAAGAAAACAGTGAGAGAGGTAACAGATAAAGGGGAGCCAAACTTTGCTACATGAACCAAAGAGAGTTTATACCTATTTGGGTGCTTTTGGCTGCAAGTAACAGGCAAACTGACCAGGTTAAGATCATTATTACCACCTAAACGGTAAATCCTGAGATGAGTCAGTACTAGGATTGGGCAAATTAGTAGCTTAACGAAATTGTCTAAGAATCAATGCATCCCATTTTCCCTCCTTGCTACCTTGGGTGACTTGGTTTCTCCTTTTAGGCTGGCTTCTCTTATGGTTTAAAGATGGCTGCTATAATTCCAGGCGTACCACAGGTGACAGCAGATCTGTCTTTTGAAGAATAGCAGGGAATAATTTTCCAGCAGATGCTCTTGCCCATTGCATTTGACCACAACTGCTTCTCCTTTCCAAATTTAAATGTCACCCACAGGGGCATGAAATGGCAGTGACTGGTGTAAGCCAACCAAGATTCATCCTGGGGTTTGAGAGAGAGAGATTGGTCCCCAGAAGCACAAAGCCTTTTAATCTCTGAGCACAGTTGGAATTCTCTTGTCAAGTAAGGAAAGGAAGAGCTGTCAGAGCAGCACCCAAGAACAGCTGCATCACTCTGGTTCATGTGACTCAGATCCAGGCTTCTCAAAGAGTGATACGAGAATAGGATGTTGCCAGTGCTGCGATATTAAGCAGCATGTATTAGGCAGATACTCTGCACTACGTAGGCTGCTAAGCGCTTTCAAGGTATCATCTCATTCGATCATCTCAACAGCCTGAAGCCTCCTTGTAATGAGGTATTTGGGTTGAAGTGGGAGGGACCTTCAGTAATTGTATCTCCTTGGAAGAATCTAAGGTTTTCCCTTTTTACTTCAAATTGCTCTCTCTAAATAACCAGTTTGCCATGGTTCTGATGAATTTCAACTTCTTTTTTTAATGGTTGACAGAAAGAGAATACAATAATATGAAAAGCCAGCCCCAAAGGGAAAGTCTTTGAAGTTCTATAATTATTTAGTTTTTGTTTTAATTTTTTAAATTGGCACACATAATTTTTAAAAAATTCAAGCAATACAAAATACTGTGATAAACAAATTTGCTTCCACATTAGCCCCTGCCCAAATAACCTCTTCCACTATTCCACTCCTCCCTCCTTTCATTATTAATTGATGAGCTATTATATGCAAAGTTTCATGTCAATTTCATAACTCAGGGAGAGTTATGGTGCTATCTTTGGTTTCCCAGCCCTATCCCTAATATCCATCAATGCCAAGTTCTAAATATTCATCTTTACAAAACCTCTTCAAGTCTTCATTTCCTGTCTATTCATTGCTTCTCATTGGACCCTTTGCGCCAGCCTCCACTGGCCTGCCATATGCCACTGCTTTCTTGTTCTGTTCTGTCTCCATCCTCTTTAAGGGTTAACGTCCCAATCCTAGTGTCTTAGAATGTGACTGTATTTGTACATATGGCCTTTGAAGGGGTGACTAAGTTAACATGATGTCATTAAATGAGCCCTGTCCAATAAGACTGGTGTCCTTATAAGAAGAGTAAATTAAGACACAGAGATGCTCATACAGGGAAGATCCTGTGAAGAAATAGAGGGAGAAGACAGCCATCTGGGGCTAGAGAGAGGCTAAATGGAGAGAGGGCTCAGAAAATATCAACTCCATGGACACCTTGATCTTGAGCTTCTGGCCTCCAGAATGGTAAGAAATAAATTTCTATTGTTGAAGCCACCTGGTCTATGGTACGTTGCTATGGAAGCCCTAGCAAACAAATGCAGATCACTAATAATAAAATCATTTATTTGCTCACAAATTTTATAATGGCTCCTAATATTAAGGCATAATTTCTCCCCCAGATGTTTAAGAGACTTTATGACTGCCTGGCTGGGGTGGCTCAGTGGTTGAGCATTGACCTATAAGCCAGAAGGTCATGGTTCAATTCCCAGTCAGGAGCACAAACCTAGGTTGCGGGGTTGATCCCCAGTGTGGGGCATGCAGGAGGCAGCCGATCAATGATTCTCTCTCATCATTGATGTTTCTACCTCTCTTTCCCTTTCCCTTCCTCTCTGAAAACAATGAATATATATATATGTGTGTGTGTGTGTGTACATATATACATGTGTGTGTGTGTATATATTTTTAAAGAGACCTTATGATCTGCCACTAACCTACCTTCTTACTGTCTTCACAGCTTATATACCATCTTCTGTGCTTTGGATCTCACTGACTGATTTCCATGGAGTGGATATAGTCTGTGTTTCCCAGCCTCTGCCTTTGCACAGGCTGTTCCCTTCGTGAAAAATATTTCTGCATTCCCATATCATGCCCTTCCCATTTCTAACTATAGAAATCATGTCCATTCCTCAAACCCCGCCCGAATGCCAGCTCCCTCATAAAGCCATGTGCTCCCCCAAACCCACAGTTACGTGGGATCGCTCTTTCCCCTCCCCTGCGTCACTTGGTAAAATCTTCATGATGGGCATTTTGTTGTGCCCCACGTTCTATGTTGGTGCATTCCTGATCACCCTGTAAAATTCTATGTGTTGCTCATCTTTCCATCTGCAACAGAGGATGTTGTCACAAAGATGAGAGTGGAACTAAATTGACAGGCCAGATAGAAAATTAGGATAAAAAAGAAAAACCAGAGTAAAAACACCTAAAACAAAACAAAACAAACATCCATAAAAAAAATAGGAAAGATGGATGAAAATTGTGTCAGTTCTGGGATGACTGTGTAATCCTGGGTGAGAGAAACCCTGAATGAAGACTTAACTCCTGCCCCTGCTTCTGCAGCTTCAGTTTAAAGTAACAGGCTACTGCAGATAGAACTTTGGAGAAATGTTCTGGAATATTTTCTGAGGGAAAACATGGAGACACCGCCACAGAAGCTTTGCCGTGGAAAGCCGGCCCCTGAGGGGCTTCGGAAGCCTTTTACTCTGAACTCAGTTGCCTTTGAGATGATTTGGAAGAAGCAGGCAGCAGTGTTCATCTGGGGCACTGTGTTCCCAGCACAGACACACCTCAAGCCATCTGCTCTGCAAACACGTGGGAACTATTAATTAACTGTACTCAGACCTGCTGAAACATGATCAAAGACAAAGTGATTTACAGAATCTCTCCCTGTCCACTTGCCCCCTCCGCCATCGTTAGAGTGAGGAACCCAATCAGAGGTAAAAAATAAAAACAAAGTACAAAAATACTACCCCTCCCCCAAATGCCTGCAAAATCTGAAAACAAAAACTAAAACAAAACAAAACAAAACAAAACAAAACACCTTTCTTCTCATTACTGCAAGAGAGAACCAAGTGGTGCAACTCCTCTAGAGTAGAAGTGGGGATGAGAGTGGGGAGAAGGCTCTTGTAAGGACATTGGCTTTTACCTGGAACGAGCTAGAAAGCCACTCGTGGGAGGGCCTAGAGCAGAGGATTGGCATGGTCTGGCTATGTTGTCACAGGATCATGACAGCCCTGCAAAGTCAGAAATTCAGGCTCAAGAAGGTGGTGGAGACAGGGTTGATCCCGGTTCTCTTATTCTAAAGTCCTTACTCTACTTTCTAGGGGTATTTCCTTCCAAATATATTAGTTGCAACATTTTTTATTTTATGCATGTCTTTCATGCCTCCTTTCTTGCCTGTCCATTTTCTACTTGTTGGGAAGTTATGCTGTGTTAGGTACGTTTCATTTCACTCATACTAACAATATTTATTCACTCCCTGCTGTGTGCATGGCACCAGAAGTTATATTGCGAGGAGCAAAAGAAGTGGAAAACAGGGTCTCTACTCAGAAGACATTTATAGACAAACTGTAAAGAGAAGACAGGTTTTGTATATAAATTATTTAAATCCAATGATTTTTACTTTGGGGGACTAGTCACTTGTTTCATTTAATCACCTGAAAGAAAATTGTTATTTCTTTTTAAAGAACAGCCTTATCGGAAGCAGACAAAGTATGGGATTCTCTCTTCAATTTTATGGATTTTGATTCCCAGCTTGACTATTCAGTTGGCACATTAAAAGATGACTCCCTCCCTTCCTGACCCTGAGTTTTGCAAACCCAACCTGTGATCAGAAAACCCAGCTGTGCACTTGCTATTTCTCGCCTCATTGCCAGGAATAAAGATTCAGCAATCTCTGCTCAACTGACTGTCGCCAGTGACACCTGAGGCAAAGTAAAAACCAGCTCAGCAGTTCTGTGGCAGCTGAGCCGCTGTGACAGAGCATTAGTCAAAGCAAGATGATTCCCGAGCCACCTCTGCCTCCCAACCATTTTTGAGGATGGGGAGGCTTCCAAGGTGGTGGGCAGAAATGTCCAATAGAGAATCTGTCCCTTCACTTTAATTAGGAGATGTGACAAGGCTAAATAGAGTCAAATGACTGTCCCGTTTATTTGTGGTCACTCTATTAGGTATTTTCAGGACTTGAGTCTATCAGCTGTACCCTTGGCCTTCAGGCTGGAGCCTCACATTTTAGGAGAACCAGCTCTGGGTATAAACCGAGAACATAAGGACTTGGGATAGGGCTGGGGTTGTGGGGAGGTGTTTATCTCTGCTGCAACCTGGCCAGGTACTGTGCAATTTCCAAGAAATGATTCATGAAGTCATCTAATTTTCTAAGTAACCCACACGAGCTTTATCTGGGTCTTGCAGGGGCCACAATGGGAAGCCAACAGAGCAGTACTTGGGTTCTATAAATCTTAAATTATCCCAAGTTAGAAAGCCCACCTATATTCTGCTTGAGCTTGCCTCCCTCTTTTCTGTGAGCATGCACAGTCTCTCTGGTTCAACAGATAAGAAGAAATCCAAGACCCTCACAGGAAGTAGACAATGACTTCCATTTTAGTTAACTTTTCTCAGGTAATGTGTTCTGCTAGCCAGTGGATCTTCACGCTGGTTTCTTACAGCTGTTCTTTAATGTTCTATAGTCCTGGAACTACATATCCTTTGCTTAACACAGCTTCTTACATGGTGATGTAAGTCATCCATATATCCACCCGTCCATCCATCCATCCATCCAATGAACAATTGCTAATTAACAGCCTATTACATGTTAGGTGCTATCAACCAGCACCCATCGTTCTCCTTTGAGAGGTCAATGGTGCAGGGGGTTCATATTTATGCCTTTTGCTTTCCTATATGAATGTTTTTGCTATGATAAGTCTAAAAAGGAGGAAGCTTTCCAGAGTACCATAGTTTCTTTACTGATCAATTTTCTATACACTAAAAATCCTCTGAGATTCATCATTAAATATCATTACAATTAGGAAGTTTTGATTATTCATCTGTAAAATCTACTTAGTAAACTTTTTACCTCCAAGGAGTCAAAAGAGGTACAAATGATTTCAAGTAAAATTACTCTAAAAAGTTTTTGGACAAATTCCTGGGCTACAAAACAAGCAATAGTGGTGTAAGTTCCAGAAATAAGACTGCAGATATGACTGCTACGTTAACTCTCTTAATTCTACCTAAAATAAAGTACACTTGAGGCATGCAGAATTTAACCTGCCAAGTAGTTTTGTATTGATTATGAAAAATTAGAATTTTCTTTTTTTATATGTAGCCACTAAATTTCAATATGGATTTACCAACGACTATATAACCTCGTGTGTACTCAGGATCCAATGGTGAGCAAGATAGAGCAGGTCCCTGCTCCGAGTGAAGTGACGTTCTAGAATGCTGGCATAGGGCATCAGTGCCATGCCTAGCACTCTGGTGTGCATGAGTGTATGAGTTCCTTTCATTCCAGGTACAGTTCACAGTCAAGAAATGACAGTGAGACCCTGTATCTCTCCCCACTCCCCCAAAACCTCTCAACTAGCCCTTCAGACCCCTGGCATTATTTGCCATTTTGGTTCAGTAGGAAAAGACATGTGGTAGCTACCAATGGGAGCCTGGCTGAAAGAAGCTGCAGCAGGCATCCTTACACATTAGAGTCTAAGAAAGTGTTCCCACTCTTTTAAGAAAACCATCACTTGGCTCATTATAAGCAAATTGCATTTGTTCAATCATTGTGCAAATGGATACAGATCAGAGGAGGAAGCTAAAAAATACCCTACTGTTCAATCAGAAAGAAAGCCACTTGCTCAGTCTACACCATTCCAGGATAAAGTTTTCACCAAGAAGTGGGAAATTTCTCTTTTCTGCTTAAGTAACTCTTTTAATTAATTAATGCTGACCTATACCTCCTTTAACTCAAAAGATGTGAAGCTGGAAAGAATTAGACTTGTTGATAGTACCTTCTAGAGTCAAAAGTAAAGATGAAGGAGATGAATTTTTTTTTTGTTTTGTTTTCAACGGGGACAAAACTTTGTTGTGTTAGAATCTGCAATTTTGATAATGAGTGGCAATGAATACAATGTTGTTTTATTAATTTATTTCTATGTCAGTGTGATAAGAGCTTATCCTATCTAATAAAAGAGTAATATGCAAATTAGGTGTCACTCAGTCACAAAGATGGTCGCTCTCATAGCCACAAGATGGCAGCACCCAGGCAAGCTCAGCCCCACCACTGAAGTGGTCAGGCTTATTAGCCAGGCAGGTGGCGGGGAGGTGGGGGGGCCAGAGGGGCAGAACAGGTGATCAGAGGGGGTTGGGGGTCCCCTGCCCAGGCCAGAGGCCTCAGGCATGGGAGGAGCAAAGCCAGTGATTGGAGGGGGCAGGGGCTGAGCCGGTGATCAGAGGGGTATGAGGGTGCCCTACCCAGGCATAAGGCCTGGGCCAGAGGCCTCAGGCCTGGGCAGTAGCAAGGCTGGAGATCGCAGGGGCCTGGGTTCCGCAGAGCCAGTGATTGGAGGGGCAGTAGTGGAGCCTGCGATTGCAGAGGTCTGGGCACTGATGGAGCCAGAAAAGCAGGAGTCTGGGGGTCCCCTGCCCAAGCCTGCAGCCTTGGCCATTGGCTGCCAGTGGGGCAAGGCAGAGCTGGCGATGGCAGGGGACAGGATCAGAGCTGATGATCCAAGAGGCCTGGGCTCTGTGAAGCTGGTGATCAGAGTGGCTTGAGGGTCCTCTGCCCAGACCTGCAGCCTTGGCCAGAGGTTACAGGCCTGGGCAGGTGTGGAGCTGGGATTGGAGGGGTAGGGGTGGAGCTGGTGATTAGAGTGAATTACAGAGGAAACACCTTTTCTGACTGTTCATTGGCTAAGCTCCCTGTATGTGACTGGTAATATTCTTAGTAACTTGGGTAATAAGAATCCAAAAAGGTGATCTAGAGTTTTTCCACCACACTCCTGGAGAAAAAAAATGAAGGTCCACTACTGGAGGGCTAAGAAATGTCATATCCTGCCCTAGACGGTTTGGCTCAGTGTATAATGCCTCAGCCTGCTGACTGCAGGGTCTGGTTTCAATTCTGACCAAGGGCGTGTACCTAGGTTGCAGGCTCCTCCCTGGCCAGGGCCCAGGTCAGAGCTCATGCAGGAGGCAACCAATCAAAGTGATCCTCTCACTTTTATGTTTCTCTCTGTTTTTCCCTTCTCTTCCACATTCTCTAAAAATCAATGGAAACATATCCTCAGGTGAGGATAAAAAAAAAAAAAAGGAAGAAATGTCATATCCTATGAAAGACACATTTTGAAAATGCCTAAAGAAAGTTGTCATTTTTTCATGGTGAAGGGACTGGAGTCAGTGTTGATGAAACACCTTGGTGGCTGTGGTGACTGGCAGTGGCTGCAGCAGCGGGGTGATGGGGCTGGAGGCTTCCCCTGATTAGCCTGGTCACCTCCCACAAAGGGAGGCTAGACTACAACTTAGCTCCACTTCCCAAGGGGAGTAGGGAGCAGGCCTAAACCATCAGTAGGACACCCCTTGAGGGCTCCCAATATGTGAGAGGGGGAAGGCTGGGCTGAGGAACTCCCCCCGCCCCCACAGTGCATGAATTTCATGCTTTAGGCCCCTAGGTTTTTAGAGTAAAAAGCCTAATAACCAAAAATGAGATCAATTTTTAGTGGAAAGAAGTACACAACATTATAATAAAAATATGTGCAATCTCTCCATTAAAATAAGTTAGGTTGTAACTGTAGCATCGTTTCTTCTATTACATAAAGCAATACTGCCTATTGGTTTGACTAAATGATGCCATATTGTTCTCTTTAGTTAATAAGGTGATCAGATTTTAACATTGGTAAAGCGGGACACCATTGACCGCTTGGCCGCCGAAAACCGTGTATTTCCTTCCTGTTCTCCTGCCATTCCCTAGCTTGTTATGCATTCTTTCCAAAAATCGGGACTTTTTAAAAACGTCGCGGGGCGCAGGACAAATTGTTAAAATTCGGGATTGTCCCGCCAAAAGCGGGATGTCTGGTCACCTTACTTTAGTAATGAAACAGAAAGTTATAAAGAGTCATTCAGTCACTTTCTTCCATGTGGCAGAAATTCTAATTGCTTTCAGAGTTTGGGGAGAAATGTTAATATTGATTATTAGGGGAGTAACTGTTCTAGGAAACTGTTCACTAACCTCTTCATCCCTAGGGAAACTTATCATTAGCCTAAAGAAAAATGTCCTCACATTATTACCTCATGTTGTCCAATATCTGAGACACACAAGCTTATGAATCTTATTAGAGAGGCAGGGGCTTAATACCAGACAGCTGGGAAGGAAAAAAAAAATAAAGAGAATTGGAGAGAATTAGACATCTGGAAGGAGAACCTGGCCAGCTGGCTGGTCAAACAGGGTGGTCAACCAAGTAGGTGAAGCGACGTACCCAAGGGTAATAGCTAGTCAGAGCAGTCTCAGGACAAGAACTCAGGTCTCCCAAACTGGCCAGGGCTGCTTCCGCCTTTTAGAGGGAATGTTGTAGTCACTCCTCTTAAATACCCTGTAGGGCCTGTGAGGACAGAAAACTGGAAGCCTTGTGAACGCCTAAGTTTCTTAGTGGGATAGCTGTTGTGAATGACATTTCATCTCTGATAGTTTGGTTTCCAGTTCCAAATGGGAAGTAAGGCAGATGCCAGTGTCTTATGTTAGAATAAGAGATAGAAATAGGTTCTCATGGCTTTTTAAGGTTCCAGGGCCTTCTGTCAGGAGAAGAGTCTCTATTGTGAATAATGCTGTGATAAACATGGGGGTGCAGCTACCTTTTTGATGTTCTGTTTTCATTTCCTTTTGATATATATATATATAGGAATGGGATTGCTGGATCATTAGTAGTTTTTAGTTTTTATTGATTTTTTACAGAGAGGAAGAGAGGGAGATAGAGAGTTAGAATCATCGATGAGAGAGAGACATCGATCAGCTGCCTCCTGCACACCTGCCACTGAGGATGTGCCCGCAACCAAGGTACATGCCCTTGACCGGAATTGAACCCAGGACCTTTCAATCTGCAGGTCAATGCTCTATCTACTGAGCCAAACCGGTTAGGGCTGCAGTTTTTAGTTTTTTGAGGGTAATATGGCAGTCCTAGATGCCATTACACTAAGTGAAATAAGTCAGACACAGAAAGACAAATATTATATGACATCACTTGTATTTAGAATCTAAAAAAGCCAAACTTGTAGAAACAGAGTTGATTGGTGGTTTCTAGGGTCTGGTGGGGGGGGGGATGGGGAGATGTCGGTCAAAAGGTACAAACTTCTAGTTAGAAGACGAATAGGTTGTGGGAATCAAATGCAGAGCAGTGGATGACAGAGAGCAATACTATAGTATATATTTGAAATTTATTAAGAGAGTAGGCCATAAATATAAATACTCTCACCTCAAAAAAGACATGGTAACTGTGATGTAATAGAGGAGTCAGCTAACACAATGGTGGTAATTATATTGTGGTGCATGAATGTGTCAAATCAACACCCTGCACACTTTAAACTTACACAATGCTGTGCCAACAATATCTTAATAAAGTTGGAAAAGGAAAGAAGGACTCTACTATAATTGGTTGTAGCATCTGAAAGCATTGAGGCTAAGGCTCCTGTGGTCGGGTAACTAACTGTCCTGGTTTGCCCAGGTTTGAGGAATTTCCCAGGAAACTGAAAATTTCCCATGCTACAACTGGGAAAGTTGCTCAGCCATTTGTGGCAGGAAGGACATCTATTTATTGATAGCCAACCCCCCCCCTCTCTCTCTCTCTCTCATACATGTGCACATAATATATGATTCATTGGTCTGACCTTAAAATGTTAGCCACCTTGCAAGCACCCTGGCTAATTTCTCATAAAAAGATCAAAACATTCTAAAATACTTTGGCTAAAATTTTATTCAAAGTTTGCAAATATATAAATGTCTGTTCTCTATCATAATTGATGATGATTTTAGACACAGAACACCAATGTTTCTGAAGTGAAAGGAAGATTTTATTATTTTGTTCATGTCTCTTGGAGTTTTAATGAGTCAGGCAAGGGTGATGACAAACTCTCCAAATCACAGCGCATCTAAAAATTCTTTCTTCCCGGGTAGCAAAAACCATCTGTTTTAAAACTGTGAGGGAGCTGCTGACACTTTATTAAGCTGTTGTTGGACTTAAATTGCCATTATCTCGAGTGACACTTTCCCTCCGCTCCTGCTTTCCAAAGTGCAGCAACCATTACTTCTGATCTGGGAAATTGCATGGGGCCACTCCTCCCCTTGATTAATACCCCGAGTCAATATTTTTGCTTTATATAAGCATCACAGTGTGTAGTTGCTTTTCTTGCATCGTCACCTCCTCTCTCTCTCTCTTTTTTCCCTTTTCTCCTGATGTGAGAGTGGATATACTGAAATTCTACTTCTAGCAGGAGGAAGAAAGCCATGTGTGGAGAAAGTCCTGTTTGTTGGTTATTTAGAAATTTGTGTTGGTCACAACTGGCAGCATCTGTAGGTGTGCTTGTCACTGCAGGTGTCACTGTGATGCAGAACTAGGAAACCTAGACATGATTACTTGACTCTTCAGTGATGAAAACTTCTTCCTGAAATTCAGTTCCAGTCTTTTTTCGGACTTTCTGGTTTTCCTGCACATTATTCTACCTTGATCTGGGCCATGAACTCGTATCCTCCTTGTCTCCTCCCTATGCATGTGGATGAGCCACTGGGTCTAAAAGGAACATCGTCAGAAAAAGTTTTCAAAGAAATCCTTAGATTCCAGAATCGGAGTCTCAGTTCCATGCTCTTGGTACTTATTTACGTGTTTTTATTTCATGTATCTTATATTTTCTCAGTTTACTTTCATCCATTGTGCTCAGAAGAAAAAAGAGAGACATAAGATAAAGTAGGCTTGGAAGAATAGGAGATCAACATTCTGCATCTTCAAATATTTGAGGTTTTCCCTTCTCTTCCTTTTCTAAGAGTCATGACTTCCTTTTCATCTATCTAGTCAAAGCCCACATTCTCTGGGCTGGTGGTGAAGCCCTGAACACCAGTGACAATTAAGGATACTCCCGATAAGAGAATGAAGAGGAAGGATGTGAGGCTCCCGGCGTGTAAAGCATGAAGTCGGGGATCCAGGACAGAACCTGGGAAATCTTGTGGAGCAGGGAAAACAGATTTTCAGAAGGAAACTCCCTGAGTGTGTTTGGGGGCATAGGAATGTGTGCGTGAGATTTAATACTATGAAAGAGCAGGGAAGATGGTCACCTGGAGAAACTGGAGGGCCAGTACATTATAAAGTCCAAACAAACTAAACTGTGGATTTGTATTGTTTATTCCTAGTTATTGTGAAGGCCAACTAACGCTTAGGTATAGTATGTCAGGTTTACCTTGCAGCAACGTTTGCCTGCAATACAACATTCTCCACAAGCCAGGCTCCTGCATATGGTCTCCCCAATTGGTAGATTCCAGGGATGATGGATTTTGCAGGTTCAGGCTCCAGTGGCAAAGCGATTCTTCACACATTCAGGTTCCCAGAATACTGCCCACATGTCCTATCCTTTCAGGCCTCATTTTGGAAAGAAATAAGATTAAGAGAAGAGAGGGGCAGGATAGGGGGCAAACAGGCAGTTTTTCACGTTTCTTCTTTTGACCCAACATCACAGACTTTCTGAAATGACTCCAGCCAGACTATCCACAGGATAATTTCCTCTGTATTTTGCATTTATTCCCAAGCCAAGAGATTAGTTTGAAACGAGTGCCAGGGCAGTGAGCCTTTGGGGATGCTCAGCAGAAGCAAATGCTAACTCACTCTGTGGCGTGTCAGGGAGTCTCACCTGTGGAAACAGATTTCAGTGTTGCAGACAGAGGGGAGAAAGTAGGCAGACCTGCCTGGATTGAAGAGTGGGCTCCTCAGATGGCCTGGCAGCCACACTCCTGTTGCAGGCTGGATGGTAAATTGCCAACATGGCCCATCTCCTGGGGCTCTTGAGTGATCAAAGTTTAAGGCTTCTTTTCTGCTATTACCATTGCCATGGAAACTTCCTTTTCTGTATTTTTAGCATGGTGTATCTTTTCACCCTTTTGCTTTTAAACCTTCTATGTATTGTAATGTATTGTATATTGGATTATGTTATAATAGCAAACTTTCTGTATATTATATTATATTAATTATATTATATTATATTATATTATATTATATTATATTATATTATATTATCAAACTTCCTGTATCCAGATTTTGCTTGAGAATCAAACCAATGGTTCATTTTCTTATTTGACCTTTCCACAAGTTTCAACAATATTTTCCATAGTTGCTCACTCTTCATTTTTGAAACACAGCCCAGGAGGTTGAGTAGGGATAAAGTAAACAAGTAAAGGTCTCCTGAGAGAAAGCACACATCTCCCCCGTAATGCAGTATGGCATGCAGTCTGAACATACGCTATCCATGTGGTTTGGGATTCCCAAGCCAAGAGATGAGCTCGAAACAGACTCCAGGACGTGAGCCTTTGGGATGGATGCTCAGCAGAAGCAAAGGCTGAAGCACTCTGTGGCGATGTTTCCACAACCCCGTGAAGATGAGCTCCCAAGGAAGCAAAGCGCAAAACACAGGGAAAATGATCTACTGTAATATGTGCACTTAACTTTATCTTGCCTGTGGCTCAGAGAGCTTCTTTATTCCAAAGAGCGTGTATTTCTTTCAACATACAAAGTTCTTAACTAATGTGTTAAAAAATATTGTATCTCCCCCATTCTCTATTTCGTCTCCTGAAACCATTTTTAGTCCTTTCGTTGGTCCTTCTCATTACATGTAACGTGATTCCTAATGATGCTTTCATCTGTGTGTACAAACACACACACATATATGCATATAAAAACATATATGCATATAAGTAATTTTAAATTTATTTTTGTTGAAGTAATAGTTATGCAATGTTTAAAAGCCACACACATGGTTCAACAAGACTTATGACAAGATAAGTAGTCCCTGCTTCACACTAGATTCCAACTCCCAAGCATATCACTTCAACTCTTTTATTTTTCTTCTAATAGTCACTTCCATATTTCTGCAATATGCTGATGCTATCATTGGGCTGTCATCTCCTGACTCTTACTGTACAAGATGAGGAGTTAGTTCTTGTTTATACCTTCTTTGACGCACATCTTCCTTCTGTTATTTTTCAACCTTGTCATGCAAGTTTTTCTTTCTACCATCATATTTTTATTTTCCGAAAGATTATTTTTGTTTCTTTTTTAAATTATCTTCCATTCTTGTTCAATGTCTTCTCTTGTAACTGACAGTATTAATTATCGATATCTATCTATATCTTTGCTGTTTTTTCTGTTTCCTCTGCTTGTATGCATTGGTTCTTTTTTCATTAGAATTTCTTTTCTGTTTTCTCTTTTTAAAATATATTTTCATTGATTTCAGAGAGAAAGGGAGAGGGAGAGAGTGATCAAAATATCAATGATGAGAGAGAACCACTGATTGGCTGCCTCCTGCATGCCCCCTAGTAGGGATCGTGCCTGCAACCCTGGGCATGTGCCCTGACTGGGAATCTAACCGTAACCTGTCGGCCAGGCTGTTTTCTTTTCTTCTTGACACAAAGTTTCCAATCAACTCTTTAATTATCACTCTTCTAAATGAACCTATTCAAGAATGATCAAACAGTGGAGGGAGTGTATTTTGTATAAAAAAAGAGTAGAAAATTTCTCTTGAAGTGCTCAGTTTCCCACTGGGGACATACTGCACTTTCCTGGCTGAGAGGTGGACCTTGGCTGCTAATGTTCCCTGAGTCAAAGGCAGGAAGGGGCAGAGCTCATCCTGAGGCGTGCAGAACTTCTCTTACCCCTCAGTTTACCATGGTCCTTGCCCAAAGTTACCGGGGTTTTGCTGAATCCAGACTCTCTCTCGTTCAACTTGTCCAGAAACTTTCTGTAGGGAATGAGGGGGGGATGGATTCAGTCTTTACTCATTGTTTTTCAGCCAGTCCTACTTAGAATTCTGCACACACCCCTGCTCTCAGATATGCCAGCATAAAACATCCAGCTTTAAGGTTTGCCATTGTTGGCTTCAGTTTGAGCTTTCTCTGGGCAAAACGTTTATTACTAACGTTTTATTACTGCATCTCTTCCTCTCCCATTCCATTTGTCTTTATTTTGTTTTATTTTTTCACCAGTAGCTCTTTGGTGGCATTTCCAGGAAAGAGAGGTAATAAATGTTCATGTTAAAGGTGCCATGTTTAACTAGAAACTCTCTTTTAAAAGATACCGCTTTATCTCTCCATGCTGCATTCTGGGTAATTTATTCAGATCTAGAGTCAGTTGGCTAAATCCTTCTTCAATTTTGTCTATTATGCTATTTAAGTTTGTAATTTTAATGGATCTATTTTACTCTTCTAGATATTCTACTTTACCTGTTAGAAATATATGCCTCTTTCACCCGTGTTTTCTTGTTCTTTCATTAGGATTATTTAAAAAAAAAAATCTTTCTGTGATTTTAAACAGATGGACTTTGTTTTTCTAATCTCTCAAGCCCTTGACTATGCTGCTTGTTTTCTTTCTTTTCCTGTGGTTTTGTGATGGCTGACTCACCATTATGGTGAATCATTTCCTCTTCTATTATCATTTCCTTAAAAAATTTTTTGATAATGAGCTTATCTTTAGTAGAGATTTCTTTTTTTTTCTGTGGGAGGCCCATGTGTCCTGAGTTATAGACAGAGGATTTTTGCCTCTGCTCCTACTGTTAACTGCAGAGGTTCACTTGTCTGGAATTTGTTGTTGTTATTTTTTGAAATTTCTATATTTTTTGGATAGTGCAAATTTAGACTCCACACCTATGCTATATACAAATTACTGTTTTGATTCTTTATTGGAGAACAATATTATTTTTCATCCAGCACTCTGGGCAGAGAGAAGCCACCTTGACACTGTCTTGGGCCAGTAGGAGGATATTTGTTATTGCTGTTTGTTGGTTATTAAGCTACAGCCTCTCCGCTTTAACTCCCCTCCTCTATACTCTGTTTTGTGATGCTAGGACTGGGACTCTGCAAACCACATCTTTCTTTAGCCACCTGCCTGTTTTCCAGCCAATAGGGGGCTTAGAGTGAGAATGGAAGACTGAAGGGGAGAGAAGAGACCACTTCCTTTTTGCTCACTATTCCTGAAGCTTCACATTTGCAATGATTCATAATCCCAGTGATGGTGATGGTTTTAGTCTCTAGCTTCTTTTTACACCACTAATGGCAGCCTCACCTCTGAGACACCAATACAAGCTGGGCAGTACTCCTTCCTTAGAGCTTTGGGTCTTTGGTCAGCAAAGACCTACCCCGTGTTCTAGGTTCTAATAACCCACTTCTGGGCAAGAACATTTGGGTTCAGACTAGGAAGCGAGTGTTACGTGGCTTCTGAGACGGCTTGCAATCATTTCTGCCTTCTGGTAGTCATGCCCTGGTGTAATCCTTACCCCTTGAGCATGAATCAGACATAACAAAGAAATAGAATGCAGCCAAAATGATAGGATGCCATTCCAAGATTGGTTACAGGAGAAGTCTGGCTTCCACCTTGCTAGCCTTTTCTCACTCTCTTGCTTGCCTGTTCTGATGGAAGTTGGCTGCCACGTTTCAAGCTGTCCAATGGGGAGACCCCAAGGTGAGGAGCTGTGAGAGACCTCTGGCCAATACTCAAAATGGACCAAGGCTCTCAGTTCATGTGGAATGAAATCCTGCCAATAGCCACACGAGTGAGCTTAGATCCAGCTCCAGTTGACACCTTTATTACAGTCTTGTGGAGGACTCAGAGACCCCAGCTAAGTCACATCCAGATGCCTGATCCACTGAAACTGTGAGATAATAAATGTTATTTTAAGCTGAGAAGTTTGGGGGCAATTAGTTACACATCAATAGGTAACTAATTTCACCCTACTTCTGATAACAGAATAACTTTTTGATGGAGGTAGAAGAACTACAAAGGGTCTAAGACTTTCATCTCCAGCTCCTAAGGGCCCAAGACCTCTCCCAACATGAGCATTAAAACCGTGGCCCTCGGAGGTTGGTGCTCATGTCCATAATGTCCATCCCACAGCATCGGGTCACTACAGGCTACCTCTTAGTTTCTGGCTGCATGGGAAAGGTTCCCTTACTCTTGAACTTGATTATGCACTTTTAAACATTCTGTAATATTTACCCAAGATTCCTCTGTGTTTGAGAAAGAAACAGACATCTCCATCCACCCAGTTCTCCTCATTGCCAGGAATCCTAAGTCCAGCAGAAGACTCAGGATCGTCATACATAACATGAGGAAGTATCTGTATATTAATTTTCAATATTTAAACAGATTGATATTTACAAGCTGTTAAAACACAAACTCTAGTTCATTATATGAATGATGTTGCAGGATGAATGCCATTAGGACAACGTGGTGGTTTAATTGCTTCCTCACTAATGACTTATGACTTGGAACAGCTAGAAAAGTAGGGTATCAAAATAAATACTTGAAGGCCAAAGATAAAAAATGTTAATAATTAGTAACATGTAGAAGGAAATTTAATTCTCAGTGGGCCCATCATGCCAGCTATTTAATGCAAATTAACAAATGGCATTTTAATGTAAAGAACTTGAAAGCTAATATTCCAATTTTCCAAGTAAGATTAATATTTCAAAAAACAATAATGTGTTGGAGGAAGGAATTAGAACTAGGGCATTAACTTTATTTCAGACATAAGTAAAATGCTATGTGAAATTTATATTTGTGGATTGAAAATTAGACCAGATTGGAATTAGGTGCCACATAAAAATGAAAGGTGCAAACAATAGCTAATTGGAAATTTGGTCTTATAACACTAGATAATGAGGCAATCTCTTATTTATTTGAAGGATTGTGAAGGATCATTCGGAATTAAAACAGTGTTGCTTTGAATTCTTGGATTTTGTGCTCTAGATAGAAGTTTAATAAATAAATAATGAAATGGGTGGGAGAGGCTCAGGGAGAGAAGACAACAGGGAAGATATTTACAGACTAAGTGATTTTTACACCAACAACCTGAAGGGTGGTATGTGTTTAGTGTCATTGGGTATGAGTTAGCCTGAGTGTTTGGGGCATAAAGAGATGTGTTTTATTTTTATTTTGATTTTATCCACCAGACTGACCAGCTTGGGCCAATTTATAATCAACCACGCTAAACATCTGGGGACCCCTGTAATCTACCATGCTGAACACCTGAGGCCTCTCCTGTAATCCTCCATGTTGAATACCTGGGGACTCTCATGTAATCCACCACGCTGAACATCTTGGGTCTCCCCTCTAAACCACCATCCTGTATACCTGGGAGGCCCCTGTAATCCACCACCCAGACCACCTGGGGTCCCTCTGTAATCCACCACTATGACCACCTGGGACCCACTTGCAATCAATCACACTGAACACTGGGGACCCCTGTAATCCACCACCCTGAACAATTGGGGACACCTGTAATCCAGCACCTTGAACATCTGGGGCCTCCCCTCTCATCCACCACACTAAACACCTGGGGCCTCCCCTCTAATTCACTCCTCTGAATACCTGAAGCTCCCCTGTCATCCACCAAACCGAATCCCTGGGCGTCCCTGTCATCCACCACCCTGATCACGGGGAGGGGGGGAGGGGGGCAGGTAATCAACCATGCTGCACACAAGGGGCTCCTCTGTAATCCACCACAGTGAACATCTGGGCCTTCTCTGTAAGCCACCACACTGAGCACCTGGAGGCCTCCTTGTAATCCATCACATTGAACACCTGGGACCTCACTGTAATCCATTATCTTGACCACCAAGGGCCCAGCTATAATTAACCACATTGAATACTTGGGGCCTCCCTGGTAACCCACCACCCTGAACATGTGGGCCTCTCCTTGTAATTCACCACCTTGAACGCCTGGGCCCACTGTAATCTACCACCCTGACCACCACCCTGGGCCCACTACAATCAATCACATTGAACACCTGGGGCCTCCCCAGTACTCCACCATCCTGAACATCTGGGGCCGCCCCTGTAATCCACCAGGCTGATCATGTGGGTCTTCCCTGGAATCCACCATGCTGAACACCTCAAGAGATGTGTTTTAGGTGAACCTAAAGTAGAAATTCTTCCCTTGGGCTGCACATTGGAAGGTTCTGGTGATTGTTGTAATTAGCTAGTTATCAATAATAGGAAAGGAGCAAAAGGAAGACCAGATATTATAGGCATGTCATCTGTGCAGTTTTACCAGGAACCTACAACTTTATGCTCCCAGGGAACCACGGGCCCATTCCCTACAAATCGCTGAGTTAAGGGACCCAGCAAAGGGGGAGATGGATGCATGTGCAATGATTCTGGGTGAAGTAGGGAAGGTGCCTGTCAGTTAAACCTGGGGACAGAAATCATTGACTGGAAGGAGTGGAGTCAATGCAAGCCTGTGAAAATTTGGGAGTGCATAGCACCTGAGACAAAGGAGTTCTCTACCTTGGCTCTTGGCTCTCTGGTTCCTTTTGCTTTGCTCCTGCCCCTGTTCCCTCCATAGCCTGCAGATCCCACTTGCAATGGACTGAGGGATCATAGCTGGGGACACAATTAGGCTATTCTGATGCGGGATTGGTCTGTGCCCCAACACGGAACAGAAGCTCTGGGCAATGGCTTTAATCCTAGCTCTGATGAAGCCACAGCTACACTTCTTCTATGGAGAGAAATGGGAAACTCAGGTGTGTAATTCCACAAAAATAAAGAATTCTACAATATCTCATACTCCTGTGGGAGTCTCAGAAAATTCTTTTTCTCAGAACGTTGTAAGAAACCCACACACCCAGCAACAGGTGGGGACCAAGAGAGCTCCCCAGTGTTAGCACTGGTACTGCATTTATGTCTTGCCACAGCAATGATGTGTAACAAATAACCACACAACCACATGGTGCACAGCAACATATGTTTGTTGCCATGCATCTGAGGTGGTTGGAGAGGTGACTCTCTGAGATAGAGATTTAGTAAAATTTATCATTTTCTTAATGCTTAGATCTCTTTCCCTGATCTTTTCTGCTCCTGGGGTAAAAAGAGTAATTCAACCTACTTAGTTTATGTTCTCAATGTATTGATGAACCTTGCTACATCTGGGCATAAGAATATACTGGGTTGTGAAAGGTACATCTCTCCTTGAGGGGACCTCCGCTGGCAGAGAATATGGCTGTCATTTTCTGAAGGGGTGCCATGTTTTACTCTGAGTCATCAGCATGTTCTCTACCAGTGTCCTTGGCTTCCTTAGCCTCCTTCTTGGTGAGGAAGATTCTCAGTTGGCACACCTCGGAATTCCCAATACGTACAACTAAATACTACCGCTGGAGGGGCCACTTCCATCAGCCTTGGGGACCGTGCAGGGACTGTAGACAGATCCCTTCAAGTCTGCCCCTCCCAGTGCATGTCCAGTGTGCAAAGTGTAATTTTTGATTGACAAATTCCAAACACAATCATTCATCAACATGTGAATCTTCTGTAGAAGTTCTTACAGGTTAACTGGATTTGTTTCTTATCTTGTGTTATAGACTAACTGCTTGTGTCCACTCATGGTAAAGGTCACGATATTTGGAAGTGGGGCCTTTGGTAGGTGATTACATGTAGATGAGGTCACAAGGGTGAAGCCCCATGATGGGGATAGTGTCCTAATAGGAAGAGACGAGAGGCCTCTCTCTCTGCCATCTGAGGACACAAGAAGGTGGCAGTTTGCAAGTCAGAAAGAGGGTCCTCACCAGGATCTGACCCTACCGTACCCTGATCTCAGACTTTCCAGCCTCCAGAATTGTGAGAAATAAAGATCTTTTGTTTAAGTAGCAAAATCTACAGTATCTGTTATTATAGAAGTTTGAATAGACTGACAGCTTGGCCTAAAAAGTTGGATAAAGGGTCATCCAAGGAGTGATAAAAATAGAAGCAAGCTTTTTCCTTAATTTGAATATTTATAGGATCCCATCTGGATATAAATCTACTATATATTTGGGAAAATCTTTCTCAGACACAGCTTGCATCTAAAGGTTATTTACATCATCAAAATATATTCAGATTTGCAACTCAGTGAGGACTGCAGCAACACTAATGTAAACAGGGAACAGGTGCTGGATGCTGTGAGCGATGATAACCAGAGTCAAGTGGCTGCACAACATTGAATGACAAATGGGAGGGCGATAAAATGAAAACAGAAGAAGAAAGACTGGCTATTGAGTCCTCTGTGTATCAATCAAGTTCAATCATCAGAGAAACACAATCAAAGAAACAGAATCTGGGATATATATATATATATATATATATATATATATATATATATAAAGTCTTATTTTATATATATATATTATAAGTCTTATTTTATATATATATAAAGTCTTTTATCTATGCCATATACCAAGACATATATCATATATATTATACTTTCACATTATGTTTTATCTATTACACTATGATTTGTGCACTGGTGGGTTCCTCAGTTCCTGTGGCCTGAACCCTCTTGCAATCCCAGGACTCCTCGCTGGATCTTAGACTGCCAGTTTCGGCGGGTTCCCTGCAGGTCAGGCCGAGGGACCTCACCAGTGCACAAATCTGTGCACCAGGCCTCTAGTATGCGTATAAGATCTTTGGTTAATCTCTTCCTTCCCTCCCCTTCCCCCATCCCCTCTGTGATTCATCAGTCTGTTCCATGTTTTCACGCCTGTGTGTTGAGCGTCTGCCCCCTGGTGATCATTGCACATCATAGCTACTGGTTGGTCGATGGTCACTTAGGCTTTTATATATATAGATTATATAATTAACTATTATATATTATGCATTATATAAAACACATTTTATATTACAGACGAAGATTTGACCTCATGCAATTGTGGGAGCTGTTGCCCCAGAGCCTGATGTTAGACTTGAAGTCCACTGAGTGGCAGTCAGGAAGAGAAGATGGTTACAAATTGGAAGGGACCAATGTATAGCTGGTACCCACAACATACCCTAGATTCCCTACATCTCAGTTCCCGTAGCCTCTGACCTTGATGGTAAGGGAGGTGACC
>PVJC01009875.1:0-44902 GCA_004026665.1 Murina feae
TGTCACCAAAATGTCTGATGGAACCCTTTGTGCCAAATATAAACTATATTGATGTCCTAGTAAATAGCTTTGTAAGAAAGAACCTTAAAGATAAGGAAGTGAGACAATTCCAAATTAGATGGATTCTAAAATACGTGTTCTCCTTTTCACAAGGAATGGAGAAAAATTAATACTTTATCATTATACTAAGAATCCCTAAAATAATTTTATTTTAAAAATGAGATTCCGTGACATTGCAAATTGTTCTTTTCAGTTGGGGATTCCATAGTTGGGGAGAGAAGGATATGGATTTTAATGTGTATCCCTGTGCAGAAAGATGAAGCAAAACCTGAATGAAATTGGATGATAAGTACAGCCTTTAGGAAAAAAATCCCATTAGGAAGCTCCAAAGCAAGATGGTAGGTCCACAGCATTCTTGATAGGCCAGCACACAAGAACCTTGCTCGAGGGGATGCTGGAGTGCAGATGTTACCATGAAGTGGTTTTTTTGTTTTCTTTGTTTTTTGGGGGTATTCCTCCCTCCATTCCCCCCTCCCTATCTCCCACCCCAGAAACAAAGTCATAGAATCATTTAGAAGTAAATCATTGTACAGATAAGAAAATTAGGCTGTAAGAGGATGTGACCTCTCTTAGTCTCATTGTTAGGAACACTTGAGCTTAAGTAAATTTGGAGTAACAGAGGCTGTTTCTATAAAATGGAGAGAAACACACTGTAAATTCCACTTTGAGAAATGTTCAATGCAAAGCTCTTGTTTGAAAAGTGTTACAGCTGCAACGACGAATAAAGTCCCGGTCCCTGCCTTTGGAGAGATTGTGTGCTCAGCAGCAAAAGCATGTCACATCCTCTAGGTAGCCTGTGAGCCCTTCCACTTCCCCAGAGAATTACTTGTGCGTGCCACAAGCCAGGTGACAGAGGGCAAAGGGGACACGGTCCCGTGGGTTGAATGGGAGAAGCCCTGCTAGGAGGAAGGGACTCGGAGCTGCTATCAAGGATCTTAGCAGAAGATGATCCAGAAACAAGTGCCATGAAGGGACAGCGGAGAGTGTTTGGGGAAGAAGCTGAGCATATGGCTGTTTTCTAAACAGGTGGGCAGTGAAGCTAGAGAAGTTATGAATAAGTGAGCCTTTTAGAAATATAATGTAATATAGGTAGTGTATACTACATATATCCTGAGTACCCATTGTATGTCAGCCTCAATAAGCACTTTTACAAACGAGAAGTACTTAGCAGATATTAACTATTGTTTTAAGAACATGCGCAGCTCGTGCAGAACCCAGAATTAAGCCCAGGCTGCTGACTGCCCTACTCTGTGCTTAAATGCGATTGTGCCGGTAGTTGAGTGGGGGACTCAGATTCCACTGTGAGGTTGTCCCAATAGGGGAAATGCAGAGAGAGTTTTATGGACAGGAATTGCACAAATACCAAATTTCATGAAACTCTTTTCTGGCAGAGGCCTTGGTTCATTCCTGAAATAAATTTGGAGCAGCGTTGACATTAGGAATTCTTAGGGGAGTTCCAATTCATTAGAAATGATAGCTGTCTTTTAATTTGTTTCAGTAACTGTTGCTTTACTTTTATTTATTTTTAATCTTTACTGTTGAAAGTATTGTCTATGTCCCCGTTTTCCCCCATCGACCTCTCCTAACCCATGTCCACTTCCCACCCCAGGCCTTCACCATTGTCCGTGTCTGGGTTATGCACACATGCTTCCAAGTTCTATGGTTGATCTCTCTCCACCTACGCTCCCTGCCCCCTGTACTCTGAGATTCCACAATCGGTTCCTTGCTTCTATGTCTCTGGGTCTGTTTTGTTCCTTAGATTCCACATATGAGTGAGATCGTGTGACAACTTGTCTCTCTCTGATGGGCTTACTTTGTTTTCTCACTTTGTTTTTAGATGGATGATGACAGAATGGACCCCGTGTTCACGGACTTGTGGAAAAGGCATGCAGAGCAGACAAGTGGCGTGTACCCAACAGCTGAGCAACGGAACCCTGATTCGGGCCCGGGAGAGGGACTGCGCTGGGCCCAAGCCGGCCTCCGCCCAGCGCTGCGAGGGCCAGGACTGCATGACCGTGTGGGAGGCGGGGGTGTGGTCGGAGGTGCGCACACGCCCCATTTCTTGCCTTTTCCTTTTTCTTTTGTGACTCTTCGATTCTTTAAGGTCGCGTTGTATCATGTTTAGAATCTGTGCACGGCAGGGAGTGTTTTTCAATACCACCTGTTGATTTTGCTGATAATAAAAAAAAAAAAAGTATGCTCATGAGGAATGATTTTGAAAATAGGAAAACAAAGATCTGTTCACTATTTTGTAAATAATGTAACACAATGAAGAGCATATTTTATGGACATGTTAGAATCCTGCTTTTTCATTTACGTACCATGAGTATACTTTTAAGTGGACACATATTAAAATACACAGTTGACTCATCACATGTCCCTGAACATTTAAACGAGAAAGGAGAAGAAAGGGATTAACATTTAACAATCATTTTCTGTGAGCAAGGACTATGGTTTTAATTCATATTTAGTACGTTATTTATATTTAACCAGGAACTCAAAAGTTAACAGTTCTATCCTTTTATCATATAGCTTAGAGAAATTCAATCATTTTCTTGAAAATTCAAGATAGTCTAATGCAAGCCATAAATTATGAGATATTTATGTATTTGTGAAAAATGTGAGTACGTGTAAAAAATTGCTCAAGTAAGCATATTTTTGTAAAATAAGTATTAAGTTTTCAGGAACACGACTGTTGGAATCTGCATGGCCGTTCCTGAACTGTGTTGTTGCTAAATTTTTGCTGCACCTCTTTCTTTAGACCTTTTTCAGAAACAGCTATACCTTGGATTCTCACATTTAGCCATCACTCCCATTTATCCCACACTCGCCTGTCCCACCTCATGCCATTCTGGCCCCTATGACCAGATAGTTCGTGATATGTGCCTGTGGGAACCTTTACATAATAGAATGCGTCAGTGTAAACAGGCGGGCAAGTTGCACCTAGAAGGTTGGTGGAATGTACATGGGGGCTTCGTATCTGTGATGTCAACCAAGTATCAGTTACTTATAGTGTAAATTAAACTGTTTGTGCATCGACTTACATTTCAATCCACACGACTATTTAGAATGATGTTTTCTAGGGCTCTATAATCATGTAAAGAAATTCTTTTTATTTTTGCTAAGATTTTCTTGGTTTTAGCTTTCAGAACCGTTTGTGAGAAATGGCATTCTATAAGACATTTGGACACAGACAGTAGTGTGGTGGTGGCGAGGGGGTAGGGAGGTAGGTGGAGGTGGAAGAGAGTATGGGGGGGGACAAATAGTGCTGGAAGAAAATAAAACACATTTGAAAAAAATTCTCATTTTTTACAACATTTCTTAAGGCTAACAAAGATAAAATCTTAGCAAAAATTAAACAATAAACTTTATTACACAACTTATGGAAAAATTGGATGTCGCGCAAATGTAGCATTTGCACTTAGATCATTGCATTCTATTTGCCTTTCCTAAATAATCCCCATGTTCTATTTCTCTCTTCAATCGCGGTCCTATGCCCCTGAAAGCCTTTCACCCCAGCACTGGGCCTGAGCTGCCTCAGGCCTCCATCCTGGTGCACAGCCCGTTCTCCTCGTTCTCTATGTGGGTTATAGGCTTGTGGAGATGAGTAGAATCCACACTTTACATAAATCCATCATTTGTCTCCCCGATGTCTTCCAGTGCTCCGTCAAGTGTGGCAAAGGCGTCCGTCAGCGGACGGTGAGGTGTACTAACCCCAGGAAGAAGTGCGTCCTTTCCACCCGACCCAGGGAGGCCGAGGACTGTGAAGATTACTCCAAATGCTACCTGTGGCGGATGGGTGACTGGTCTAAGGTGAGAATCATTCTGCACGTTCTCGGTGTTGGGTTTCAATAACGTCCTCATTGCCCTGGATACTACATCCATATGATATGGATATAGGAGGGATGGAGAGTAGAGGTGAAGATTATGGGATATGGAGTTTATACCCTCAGGTTCATATCCTGCCTCTGTCCATAATCATGATCTCTATAAAACTGTTTTCAAGATTAAGATATAATGTGTAAAGCAATTAACACGATTTTTGGACACAAAGAAAGCTCTCAAAATGCAAATTATTGTTGTTTTGTTGCTAGTTTTTCTGATATTGTTCTTTGTCAGATTATTTTTTGCATAAAGCTTCCCTAAGAATACGATCAGGTGAGTCAATTCAAAATATAATTAAGGAAGTGTTGGCAAAATCAAACAAAGGAATGCCCATCATAATAGGTAAAAGACAGTTTTTCCCCACCAATATTTGGGGTTGTAGATAGAAGAAAAGAGAAGGAACAGAATTCTTGAAGCCTTTTGGTCAAATCAAGTGGACACAGTTCATTTAGTAGTTGAACAGTAAGTTTAATACCATGATATTAATAATGCTTATTTAAAATTTATGAATGGAGTCTCATATAAAGGAGCCATAAGAACAGGTCACATATTCACTCTGCAAAATGAATCGATAAATAAATATGTAAATCCCATGGTTTAAGGTAAACTTCTGATCACACCTAGGGAAAACAGTTCTCAAATACTAGTTTTCAGAAATGTAAATATTAATCAAATGGTCCCCTGTGCCTTGCCACATTTTGCTGTAATCTAATATACTTATTGTTACGGGATCGTAAGATTCTAGGACTTAGAAAAGACTTAAATCCTCTCTTTTCCTCTTTTATTTATTGTATAAGAAAAAAGCAGTGGCTGCTGGGGAATGGTGGGGCGTGCCGTAGCTCTTCGTAAGTAACACCGAGGGAACTTCTGAAAGAAAATTTTTCATTAAATTATGCACTGTGGTTAGCCAGCTTGCCCAATATTGAAATCCGTGACATTGCCTTTCCTCACCAACAAAAGTTTGCATATTAACATAGCATTTGAGTTCTCAGTAAACTGTACTCTCTTTCCACTACTTACAAGATTCAGAATTTACATTGGGACTCTTACCGGAGGCATTTGTAAACAATGTAAGTCAATCCCTGGGTACAGAATTAGGAAATACTCAGCCCAATCCTTGGATCTTTTAACTGGTGAACCATATAAGGAAACATCGTACTTCCGAGTAAACAGCTTTCAGGTGAAACAAAATTCCAAATTAACCACAGATATATTTTTTTAATGTTAAGGTTTATTTACGTTTCCCCAATTCTTAGAGAGAAAAATGCAGAAGGATGACAGGGAAGGACAATGGTTTGGAAGTCAAGAGACAGGGGGCCAGTTTGGACTCTCCCACTGTGCAGATGGCCAAACTGGCTAAGCCATTGCATACCTTTGTGTATGTGTTGCCATGGGCGTGAAATAAAGAATATAGACATCACTATTGTATGTATACATAAACTCGTAATTCAGCTCTGAAGGGATGAAACAGGATGAGGAGATAAGTACTAGTTGGACAGGGTGGCAAAGATCACCTGTTGCTGACTTTCTATTAAGAGAACACCCCCTTTCTTTACGTGGGCTGGTGAAATTCTGGAGGTTTTCCTTAAGTGATTCTAAGCTAAGGAAAAATTTCAAAACGACTAGAATATATGAGTGACCTTTTCGCAACTTTATTAGTAGAAATATTTTTAAGTGAGAAATGTTAAGTCTGTTCATTACAAAAGACAAATTTGTAATTAAAAAGAAACAACAACCCAGAAGATCCAGGTTTTACTGTAAATGATGACACAGAACTAACTAAGCTCCTCCATTGCAGCATATGGAAATAGGGCTAGCAGATCCTATTTTCATGACAAATACTGTTGATTAAAATGTGCCTATTATGTGGACTCTGGTTAAATCTTAAGCAAAATCAAAATTAGCTGGGGAGATTATGGAAGACATTAGTTTTGGTTTTTCATGCTAAGCCTAAAATATGTATATTTTAAAATTTTACCACAATCGCATGTATCTAACTTTTAAATATACTTGTATTGAATTGCTTTAAACTGATTTTGTTGACTTGCCAAATTGCTACCCAGCTTATAGTACATGGCCATTGTGAGAAACAAAATCAATAGCTACAATATATATTCATTACTATTCCATGACTTCTTACCTTTGTTTGTTGGACTGTTTCTTCGTTTGCTTATTTAGAAGATCCAGTCTGTTGCATTTTTCCTCTCTTTTCTATCTGCTCTTTACCCTAAAGCCATTTTCTCCTTCATTTACATCGGAGGCCTCGGCATAACAGATTCGAACGGCAGTAGAACTTAAAGCCAGTGGCTACATGTGAACTTCATTGATTTCGCTCCTCCTTTTTTCACGCCTAAGATATCACTATCGTGTTAAAATGAAGACCGTCCCAAAACAATTACAGAGAAAAAGAAGAATGCTGGGATATTTCAATTTCAGGGGTTAAAATGGGAATGGACGGAGGAAACATAGATCTCTTATTCTTATCAGCCGTGACCCTGGGATAAGGATAACAATGAGATGTGGGCGGTGGGAGTGGATTTCTGTGCTCTTCTGAGGTCAGTTAATCTGTTAGTTTCACTCAACTGCTGCCAACATTGTTAAACTACTGATAAACTAAGTGCATTCTTTAATCCGGAGAATTCAATGGACTATCCAGAAAGTCGAGCTCTGAAGCCCCACTTCAGTAATATTAGTAAAGAGTCAGTGAAAAGATAGATACAGACTCGCAGGTTCACTGTGTAAAAGTCATCGACCGCTATTGGACCAAGGTAATTTGGGCTAAACAGTTAAGGCTTACTAAGAATATGGCTTACACCTCACACTGTGTTCAGTGCATTTGTGTCAGCCTGTGTATGTGATTTCTAGCATTTATGATTTGGTGGTGTGTAAACAGTGGGAAACTTGCTCTCGGCTTCAAAGGAAAAATACAGAACCAAGTGTACTCAAAGAGAAAAATCTCCTGACCTAAAATCATTATCTCTGATTTCAACCCTGTAATAAGTTGAATAATACTCATGTTTATTTCATTGAGATTGGAGAGTTGGCAAAAATAGGATGCAAACATTGCGGTCTCTCTGTTCTGGCTGGGTTTAACCGTTGACACAATTATGTGCCTCACTGTGACCATATCTCTGATGCACATATGGCTTTAGGGTTTTTCCTGGGAGAGCAGAATACAACCCGTAAGTTCTCTGGCAGGATAAATCTGTATTTACTCTTTTAAGCTGACCACAGTATAGAATTCTGACTTTAAAGATATATTATATATTGACTTTAAAAATAACAGCCTCTTTATCTTCAATTAAATACCATATTTTTTTGCCTCTCTTTGCCTGACTTTATTTGAACTTCTACAGCTTTCTTGTTTTCATTGTTGGAAACCAGTAGAGGAGCAAATAAAAGAATATTGGTTTATCTACCTGTTAGACAGAATGTAGTCCTTCATGGAGCTTTTTAGAGTTACCTTTTCTGTGCAGTATTAACAAATGGTTTACACTTTTTTTTTTTTTTACTTTGAAAGATTCTATGGTTTACACCTTTTCAGGTGAATTCTAATGACAACAAAATGCCTTGGTTGCAGATAATTATGGTTTATTCTCAGTTTATACACTACAATTTGAATTTAATTTAGTCCTTTAAAATTCTGGGGAAAAATAGTATATTAAATTATGACATGATTAATAGATTAATTTGAGAAGAGATTATGAGTCTTTTGTGATAATGTAGTTCAAAATAATGCTCAAAGCACAATAAATCATTTGGGGTGATTTAATTATATAGATGATATGATATATCTTTGTTTAGAAATAGTATATTTAAAGCTTTCAATAATATATTTAAAGTTAAAAAAGTCATTTTTAACTTTTGCTGCAGAAGGAAACCACAATTATAATCAGTATATTCAGTTGAATAAAGAGAGGAATTAGTAGAAGAGGAACCCAAAAACTAAGATAATTCTTTCTCATGAATAGAGGAGCAATATCAGACAAAATATGTGTTTCCTAACTATATAAATTGCCTTTAAGCTAATTAGAATTCTGCTTATTCTGAGTCATTCTCTGAGTGGAGATTTTCTAGTTCTATGTAGTTACAAATCTCAAAATGGTATGCTCCAATTATTTCTGAAAAACAATACTGTGGCTTAAAATAAAACAAATCAATTGCTTCTTAACTTATTTTTGAAACCATGAAAACCTGCATCTACTTGTATTATTTCTGGTAAAAATAATTTTCTTACCACACATAACTACAGATGTTATTAAAATCCATCTAGTGTATTACATTGTCCTTGGACCCTGTAATGACTATGGGAAAATGTGTCCTGAGTAGTTAGCCCTGTATTTTTCAAAGAAGCTCAAAAATGGAATTTTAAATTAAGTAAATTATGCTCTTTCTTTAAGGTGGCTTTGCATAATCAAATGTTATAATCTTAAAGTGTTCCCATATTGCATAATTAGTAAATTAAAACAATTCAACAGGAAGGTGCAAGATCAAAGAAACAACAAATCAATGAAAGATTCCTTAGTGACATACTTAAAACAAGTCTAGAAAGACAAACAGGAGATTTATTACCCTGTCATACCTTTATTCAGATTGGCCAGCAGTCACTGTAACTGGATTGGTTTGCATGTTTTCACCTATTGATTAAAAAGAATTATTTTATCTTGCTCTCTTTGTTACACTGGATTTGTTAGAGACAGATCATATGAATTTGAAGCTCTGAATATGATAATAGGCTAAAATAGTCTGTTCCAAAATCTCACAGGGCCCCTGGCCTGGTGATATGCCTTCTATTTTGTATATAGAAGCTTGTCACTCCTTAAAATTAGCATCGACAGTACTAATTGTGACTTATCACAGTTGGTAGGAAATTACGGGTAATCACCAGGACCATTTCTTTCCACTGAAGGAAAACTCAGGGAATCATTAAAGGAAAGTTAAAGAGACATCTTAATCAGTGCAATCAAGAATATCTTAAACAAAATGACTAGATAATATCATGCTTTTAATGATGCATCTCTATAGCCTAGGGTTTCACATTAGTTATAAGGGAACGAGAAGAACCAGATCCAAAAGTCCCAAAGGAGGGATTTCTTGTAGCCCCACGATCAAGCTAGGATCTTAGGCTACGGATTCTTGTATGTCTGGACTGACCCAGTACAGGCATGTACCCCGCCCCCATTGAAATCGGTTGCAGGCAGTCCCAGAATACATCTGAGGCTACACAGAGCTTGCTGGTTTTAAGTGAATTCTTTTAGATTAATAGAGGAAGGCTCAATCAGTTGTTGGAAGGATTTTGTTAAACTTTAAAGAAATAATTAGCAGCAATAGCAAATAACCAAATTAAATACGCTACAGGGATGTAAAAATAGAAAATGTTAAGTATTGGCTGAACCTAGAGAATACAGTAAAATAATGAATAAAATGAGAAATGACATAATGAAGAAAATATATTGTCTTCCCAATCTGCTCAAAACCATTCCATGGCATGGTACTTATCAGCAACCAGAATGCCATCCTTTTTATAATTTACAATTTCTTGGGACTTGTATCCCCAAACTTATGTTCCATGGAAAACGCATTCCTTGGGATGCGGTCTCCATGTATGAGAAATGCTATAGTTAACAATGATAATAAACAAATAGTTTTTGCTGTAGGACTTTACAAACATTCTGCTGTACATAGTAAGTCTCAAAGGGAGAATATAGTATTTCTCTTTTCTTTCTTTCTCTCTTTTTTTTTTAACCAAAGGTGATTTTTGCAGAGTATGTAGCTAGTTTGTTATTTAGTGTAATACACTTTGGGAAAGCTGGCATTAGATTATTCTGATTTCAAAGACTAGTTTGGTAGATATTATTTTCAAACTAGAGAAAACTTGTAAATTGAAACCAAACTGAAATTATCTATAATCTAGAAAATTGTTTTTGAGATGAATTATTATTTCTATTCAAAAGTGTGTTCTTTTTTAAAAAAATTAGTTTTCAATTACAGAATTATTTTCTAATTATGTCTACCAGTCTGTTGATATTTGGAAAAATAACTGCTTATTATTTTTGTAATCTATATATATATATATATATATATAAAGAGCCAGGATCCATAACATCCACAACAACCAAGGCTCCAGGAACACCGGGAAGTCAGAACTGGGTAGCCGTGGCAACCCAGAACTGATTGCAGCCAGTGCCGGTGCAGTAACCCAGCACTGACTGCCGAGGGGGCTGAGGATCACACCCGCAGAAAGGCCCGAAGACAGAGGCAGAGTCTGATCCGCAGCCTCAGTGGCAGCTGTTGATTGGCTGCTGTCTTTCTCTTTCTCTCAGGGCTTTGCCAGCAGTCACGCCTCTGTTTCTCTCCCAGCCTCCGCGGGGGCTGCTGATCAGCCCTGCCTCTTTGATCAGGCCCAGAGATAGGTCTGGAGATGCTGACTGGCATAGAAACCAACCAGTCAGAACCAAATCTGGGTGAAGTGCCGGGAGCCAATGGCTGCCTAAGAGGCGGGGATTTTGACACTGACTGGCATTGAAACCAACCAATCAGAACCTAATCTGGGTGACCTGCAAAGGCAGAACCTAAGGTGGGGGCTGCGGAGGGGTTTTAAGGGCAACAGCTGTTGGTGTAAGGTGCAAGAAAGCAGTTCAATTTTTTAATGCACCACTTTAGCAGTATAATGCATATGGCTGGCTATCAGTCCAGATATAGGGATTACTGTTTTTGTCTGCTAAGAGCATCTCCTCCTGCTGAAAAAGGCTTTCCCTCTTATTTAAGCAATCTTATCCTACATAATCTATCTGTACTACTAAAAGGGTAATAATGATAATTAGACCGGGTCGACCAGCCATCTTCTGGACATCTGACTTCCTTCTGGACAAAGCCATGGTGGTGGGGCTCAAGTCCAAGGCAGTTAGGGGTGATCAGGCTGGCAGGGGAGGGCAGTTAGGTGCGAGATCAGGCTGGCAGTGGAGGGCAGTTGGGGCAACCAGGCCAGGAGGGGAGAGCAGTTGGAGGCAAGATCAGACTGGCAGGGGAGGGCAGTTAAGGGTGATCAGGCAGGCAGGCAGGTGAGCAGTTAGGAGCCAGTGGTCCCAGATTGTGAGAGGGATGTCTGACTGCTGGTTTAGACCTGATCCCACAGGACTTGGGCCTAAACCGGCAGTTGGATATCCCCCAAGGGGTCTCTAAGTGGAGAGGGTGCAGGCTGGGCTGAGGGAACCCTCCTTCCTGTGCATGAATTTCATGCACTGGGCCACTAGTTTTAAATAATCTCATAAAACAGGAGAAAGGGATACTCAAAAGAGCAGGAGGGAAGTCATGGGAAACAAGAGAAGAAAGTACTTTTAAGAACATTCAATGAGATGGGGACTGAGTGAGAGGGAGAAGCCCATTCTCACAGTCAACTTCAGCTGCCCTAGGACTGTGCCATGGGCATTCCAACAGTTCCTGGAATATTTAAAACAAAATGTCTCATCTTGTTTCCCACAAAAAAATTTTCCTTTTTCTGAAAAAATCTTGATATCACCTTCCCAGTTACCCAGACTGGAAGCTACCCTGAGCCTTTCTTCTTCTACACACAAGTAGGGTTTTGTCTCAGTTGCTATTTGTTTACTTATTTTTCAATTACAGTTGACACTCAATATTATATAACTTTCAGGTGTGTAACAGAATGATCAGACATTTATGTAACTTACAAAGTGATCACCTCCGTAAGTCTAGTACCATCTGGCACCATACACAGTTATCACAATATTACTGACTATATTCACTATGCTGTACTGCCATCCCCACCAGTTTGTTCTTCTTACTCCCTTCACCTTTTTCATCCAGCCTCCCAACCATCTGGCAACCATCAAGATGTACTCGGAGTCTATGAATTTGTTTCTGTTTTGTTTGTTCATTTATTTTGTTCTTTAGGTTCCACATATAAGTGAAATCATATGGTGTTTGTCTTTCTCTCACTGACATTTCACTTAGCACAATACCCACAAGGTCCATCCATATATTCACAGGTGGTAAGATTTCATTCTCTTTTTATGGCCATATTTTTATGGATAAAGATATATTCACATCTTTATCCAATGTCAGTTGCTCTTTATTCCCAGTATCCTTATTTTTTCACCAGGACTAGAGTAAAAATTTATAGTATGTTCCTTTACCCACATACTCCTCCTCTTTCACATCCATTCACTCACAGGGATGATTTCCTCACTCTGTTCTAGGGCCCAGTACTTCCAGAGAATTCCCCATGGCTGTACTGTCACCCACCAAATACTTGCTTGGCATTCAAAGCTTTCCATACTTTATTCCTAACCTACCTATTGAAATTGGTCTCAGCATTCTCATTAATTTAGTATGTCCACTAAGCTCAGGCCTGAGCAGTGTATACTTCTGCAATCTCCATGTCTTTGTTCATATTTTTCTCTTGCCTGGAATGTGTTTCTTCCAACTCTCTAAATCCTTCAAGTGCCTAATTTTTTAAAGGGCTTCCCCAATAAGTGGCAAGAAATAATTTGCACTCATTGACTATATTACATTTTCTTTCTTTTAAAATATACTTTCATTGATTTCAGAGAGAAAGGGAGAGGGACAGAGAGATAGAACATCAGTGATGAGAGAGAATCATTGATTGGCTGCTTCCTGCATGTCCCACACTGGGGATCGAGCCTGCCACCTGGGCATGGACCTTGACTGAGAATTGAACTGTGACCTCCTGGTTCCTAGGTCCATGCTCAACCATTGAGTCACACCAGCGTGGCTATATTACATTTTCTCAGTGAATTGTTTATTGCCTTACATTGTTGCTGTTTTATTAAGAATGTCTCAGTCTTCTCATAAATCTGAGTGACCAGAGCATTGCAGTACGTGTAGCAATATTTATTGATTAAATGACTGCTAAACAAACAAACAAAAAATGTGTGATGCATCGAAGCATTGTATGTCTTTTCTTTTCATCTATTTTATTTTTTTGGAATCTAATTCTATCACAACTACAATTATATAACAACAGCATTTTCCTACAAAAGAATTAGTAACTAGCTTCTTTTTCTCCAGGGAAATGAAACTAACCAATATAATTTTATGTAAACACATGACTCCCCTGACATTTTCCTGTATGAAAAAACAGACTACTTAAAAATGTGATTTTTTTTTTAAAAAAGTAAATTCGCCCTTACTTGAAGAACATGCTATGTAAGCCAAAAAAAGTGTGCTTGACATTGAGCTTCAAGGGAGCTGGCAGACTTCCTCTGCATTCTTGTGAGTCCATGCGGCTGAACACCTGCCAGCAGGTTAGACAGCAGTGATCTAACCTGGACGGCAAGCAGTAGATGGAAGCAAAGCACACGGAGGAATGTTCTTTGTGAATTGGCAGGGACGGTATTTATTTCAGGTTGGAATGACTTAAAGGTAGTTATATATGCTCGCTGTGCTATTTTAAATCAGTACTCTATTTATTAAAACAAAACAAAAGCACACACTTCAGCAATGTGGCCACAGAAGGATCGGATCCATTTTGACTGGGAATCGTTGGGCTGGACCTGGAGAGTGTGTTATTGGAAAAGGAAGTTCAATCACTGCCGTTCCCCATCATTCTCTCTGGTGGCAAGATGTTTCCCTGGGAGGGGAGGGCTAGAATGGAAACGTCTTGATAACTTTTTTTCACCTCTGCGGCCCCTGTGATTGATTGTCTGAGCACCGGCAGGGCTGCATATGTGCCCGAGACTTTGTGCTTATTAATTACTTCTTAATGCAAAACAGCTTTTTTTTTTCTTTCATCATTGCACTGATCAATGTGGACTTTGATATAAAAATTTATTTTTTGTTACTTTGACAGTCTTTTCATAACATATTCACTTCTCTGCTAATCATTCATAAGTAATGTGCTTGATTTTGCCACACACATTTTCTTGATTTGTTATAACTATATGCAAATGTTTTCATTAAAGAAACAAAAATAGTTTGAACTGTACAACCAAAGGATGAATTAATTGAACACATACGCAAAAAAAATGGTTTTTTTTCCAAATGTCTGACCTCTAGGAATAGATGCAGTCCCAAATATCCATGTTAAATAAGGCAGATAAACTACTTTAAAAAGATGCTGAAACACTGACCAAAATAAATAGCAAATCTTAAAAACAAACCTAACTTTTGTTCCTCAGTATGTTTGTTTCACACTCACTTTATTAAAAAGTTGAAAGATGGAACTGCCAAACATATACAGAAATGAACAGGAATGCTGCACTAATAATTTCCAGTAGAAGTCATCGTTTAGTTTCCTTAGGAGATCCATTCTCCACTGTGAATGCTACTTCACTCTTGTTAAAACTCTTGTTAAAATAATCCACTTATTCCCAAAGACAAATTATTCAAGTCAGTGTTGTTAAGCTTGTTATAGTTTGACACTTAACATTACAGATTATATCAGACCCTGTAAGATTGTATATTATATTGGTAGAAAAAATAATTTGAACGCTTTTTGCCAGTGACAATTTTCTCTTAATTCAGGAATTCCTCTTTCTTACCGAGGCCAGCTGGAAATAAGTAAAGCATTACAGAGCCTTCCTTAGCTGTTGGCCTGGAGAATACACACTCTCTCCAAAATATATATCTTTGGCACAGTCTGGAAAGAAGGAATCTCGGGTAATCTTTGTGCTGGCCAAGTGTGGGAATTATTATTTTTAACCCCTAAATACACTGAAATTTGGTTTTCTTTCAAGGAATTCAAAATCAGACCAGTGCTAGTTTAGTTATATTTGTTAACCAACAAAACTCAGAGTAAGCAGCTTATAGGAGGATGCATTTTCACTATCGGGTTTTCTGCCCCTTTGGTTTATAATGTTCAAGAGGACATTTTACAAAATTTGCAGCCTGAGTTTCACAGTTTAACATTAGAGTTTAACATATACAGATTAATAGTTTCGTAAACTCATTGGCAAACTAGTGGATTATTTAACGTAAGTCTACAAAGTCATTATGCTATCCTGTCCCATTTGTCTCCCGAAACTAAGTTATGTCAATATTCAGAGTAACAAATAACTAACCAGCACCAAAACTGTGTCTACGCGACTATTCTGAAGTCCTGAGAGGAAAGGTAGAAACTCAATTAACCAATCATTTTAAAGTTTGGCATTTTACCCTAAGAATCCCAATGCTTAGGACTAGATGTGGAAATCTTTTTTAACTCCATGTTCAAAGGCAGGGGAGGGCAGTATATGGAATAAATTTACTTGATCTCAGAACCTGTGGAGCACAGAATTTGTTAGTATTTAGTGGATTTATGTCAGTAGGCATAGCAGTATTCATAGAAACAATACACATTATTTTTAAATGATGCAGATTTTTTGATAAATTCAGGTATATCATAAAAGGAATATTTCTATATAAAATAATAGAAATTTAGCAACTGAATATATTCTTATTATATGTGTAGCTTTGATCCATCAAAAAATTTATTGTGCTAATAAGGCCTGATTATCCTCAATGCATCTGATTAGACTTGAAACCTCGAGTAGTTTCATTGGACTACAGTTATTTCACAGCACGTACTCACTGCCCTTGGACATACTGAAATGATAACCTTCAATAAAATGTCTCGGGATAAATGACCTTTCCTTGAACTCCTTCTGTAAGATATTTACATGTTTTCCAAAGTATCACACCAAGGTCCTAATAACACTGTCTGTCGGTGCTATCACTAATGCTGTGTCAGGAGTAAAATTTTCATGGTCAGTTTCTTTCTTCAGTCTACTTGGGCAGTGTCTCACCACCTGTCTATCCTTTGTGATGGAAGCAAGGACTCCACTCTTTGGCTTGTCCATGAGATGGACACTGTAGCCATTTAGAGTTCATTTAATCCCTTTGTTTCTATGATAATGCCACAGTTAAGAATTTGTGGGGAATTTTTTAGTGTGTGTGTTTTCTACTTTTTTTTTTTTTATTTTCCCTCATTTGTTTGCATTTAGGCCAATCCATAAATTTGCCAAGTCGTTCTGAAATCTTACACTGTCTTTACCAGAGCTGCCAGGCCCTGCCCCCTCAGGGATCCCATCTAATTTGGTCAATGAAACTTTCCAAGAGTTCACATCTCTATCTATCACCAGATCACCCTTGGCCATATTTAGAAAACTCTAAATGTCTGAGTTTAAGGTCTACTGTACACTTCCGCCAACGTGGGCAATGCTTCCATGTCCCCAGATATTTCCCTCACGGCTTATTTAGATGGAATTTTCTTAGGTAAAACCAAGTCAGTCAGCTCTTATTACCTGGCATAAGAAGGACAGAAGGAAAGCGGGGATTTAGATAATGATTATGATTATAAAGTTCTGTAAAGTATTTTGAAAGAGGATAAAGCCTTTTTCTTCCTGGTTTGCTGCCGTTGGTATTCGTGGTTCTCGTTTACTATATTTCGTTAATCTTTTAATAGTCCCAACTGTTTGAATTATTGAGAAAGTTTCCCTTTCTTGTTTAGTGTCTGGCATGCAAGCTATAGTATAGACATAATTTAATACAATCAGAAATTGTCACTAATGTCCCATGTCAAGGAAGGATTTATTTTAGGAGAAAGCCATAGCAATATTATCTAAAAACATTAGTCATGTGAACCCAAGTGCATGGATGTTCATAGTTTCTCAGGCAGATTGAAATAATGAATATCACTAAGTCAATAAAACGAACTTTATTTTTAAAGATTGGGGCTCCGTTTTTGGTGGAAAAGAGAGATGGCCAACATGAGTTTTCCTTGTGCTCCGTTGTCTCTGGCAAAACACTGTTTTTAACTCCAAAATCGTGAGAACCACTGTCTCCTTTTCTCTCTAGTAAAGCTGGGACATCAAGACTGTGTTTGCTGTTCAGAATTAAAGGCTGCTAATTCATGAAATTGATTAATAGGATGTTTTGTTTCAAGGTCTTTCAAGGTGATTGATAGTAAACTGTTTGGGGAATAGAATATTTGTCAGGCAATCCAATTCTTTTTAAAAAAATACTCTTGTCAGGAAATGTTCCTTGTAAAAGAAAGATTATTGGCAAGTTATCAGATAACCCTGTGCTTGTTTATCGGTTGCTGGCAAATTAATGTTGACATTTTAGCATTTTGGACTTTCTAGTGAAAGTCTATAGTGTTATTTTATATCATTGGGTTTTGTAATAACGAGTATGGAATAAAGTGTCAGCTCCACAGTATTAATAATGTCTGTTTATATTTTCTGCATGGGATCCTGAACATAATGGGTGATGTATAAATATTTAGAAAGCCAATAAATAATTGGATATTCTAAGACAGCCAAGCAAATTATGTTTTGAGACTTTACTGAGCAGAATGTCTGTCATACCATTGTTGGGTGGTGCATTGAATAATCAGATAATGAAACTAGAGTCCTCACTGTTTCACAGCTTCACCACTTAAAAATTGCCAGACTACAGTAATTTTTAATAAAATTTGGAATTTTTACTTTCATAGTAATTTAGGCCTGAAATTATAGCTATGATCTACTCCAATGCCTTGCTTACCCAAAAGAAAAAGAAGTTCCAGGTAAATTAGTTGCTAATGACAATATTGGAGCTCAGGTCTCCTCATTTCAATGCCAGAATTAATTTGGCTTTTCCTTTTAATATCTGTCTTTCGTCATAATAATATGTTTTGAAAAAATATTCAGTTATTTAGTATATTCTATAATAAAGTAAGAGCTAATTTACAAAATACCTTACAATTTCAGTGAACTGAAATATCTGTTCATTTCCACACATTTGTAATAAATTTTTTACTAAAATGTGTTATAAAGAAAATGATTATTAGTAAGAGGTTGATATTTTATTATGAAAGTATTACAATGAGAATTACTTTCTAAGGCTATTAGACTATTTAATTCCATCCTATATAATAAAAGGCTAATGTGCAAATTGTCTCCTCGGGAGTTTGACCAACTGGGAGTTCAACTGCTCGCTATAACATGCAGTGACCACCAGGGGGCAGCGCAGAATGAAGGAAGACCCCAGCTGGCAGCTGGCAACCAGAGGAAGGAAGACCCTGATCAACCCTGATTGTCGGCCAGGCCTAAGAACCCTATCTGTGCATGAATTTTGTGCACTGGGCCTCTAGTATCCTATATAATAAAGAGGTAATATGCAAATTGACCATCACTCCAACACACAAGATGGCTGTCCCCATGTGGTCAAAGATAGCCACCCCCATGTGGACACAAGATGGCCACCACAAGATGGCCTGCAGGGGAGGGCAGTTGTGGGGAATCAGGCCAGCAGGGGTGGGCAGTTGAGGGTGACCAGGCCTGCAGGGGAGAGAAGTTAAGGGTAACCAGGACTGTAGGGGAGGGCAGTTGGAGGAGGACCAGGCCTGTAGGGGAAAGAAGTTAAGGGTGACCAGGCCTACAGGGAAGGGCAGTTGAGGGTTACCAGGCCTAGAGGAGAGGACACTTGGGGGTGATCAGGCTGGAAGGGGAGGGCAGTTGGGGGGCATCAGGCCTGCAGGGGAGAGCAATTAGGGGTGACCGGGCTTGCAGGGCAGGGCAGTTAGGGATGACCAGGCCTGCAAGGGAGGGCAGTTGGGGGTTACCAAGCCTGCAAAGGAGGGCAGTTGGGGGGAACCAGACCTGCAGGGGAGGGCAGTTAGAAGTGACCAGGCTGGCAGGGAAGGGCAGTTAGAGGCAATCAGGCTGGCAGGGGAGGGCAGTTGGCAGCAACCAGGCTGGCAAGGGAGGGAAGTTAAAGATGCTGGGCCAGCAGGGGACGGCAGGTGGGGGTGACCAGGCCTGCAGGAGAGGACAGTTAGGGGTGATCAGGCCGGCATGGGAGGGCAGTTAGGGGTGACCAGGCTGGCAGGGAGGGCAGTTAGGAGCAATCAGACTGGCAGGAGAGCAGTTAGGCATCAATCAGGCTGGCAGGGAAGTGGTTATGGGGTGATAAGGCCGACAGGCAGAAGCAGTTAGGGGCAATCAGGCAGACAGGCAGACGAGCAGTTGGAAGCCAACAGTCCTAGATTGTGAGAGGGGTATCTGACTATCCATTTAGGCCGGTCCCAGTGGGTCCCAGACTAGAGAGGGCTGGATTGAGGGACACACACTCCTACCCCCTGGGCATGAATTTCATGCACTGGGCCTCTAGTTTTATAATAAAGCTTATCCTAAATCTTTCAAAGTCAAAATGAGTCTGGTTTAGTTAAATGATTTCTAAAACTTTTATTATTTCCTGGATGCTATGTTTATTTCTGGGTCAGTCCCATATACAAGTTACAAAATTTAACTTGCTAAAGGAATACGACTAATAATTTTTTTCTTTAGTTTTTCCGATTTTTATAAGACACTATTTAGCTATTATCTGCTAAAATTATTTATTCTGTTACTTTATTGCATTTTTTATAATTCTGAAAAATGGTGTTACTTGGGTTTGCTCATGTCCTATGGAGTTGATATAAAATTAATCAAAAGTTTTGGGACTAGTCTGTGACTGATCCCTGGGCTTCAATGACATGATTGCAAACTTCCTCTACTGATCAGAATGAGTTCATCTATTATAAAGCTCTATTACTATTATTTTCTCAAATATTTCAAGATCTACATAAATTTTAGGGATAGATATTAGAATATTTTCCCATATTAACTTAACCTCTTAAAAGTTTTTAGTTTAACTATTTTGAATTTTCTTGAAGATATTTTTCTAAGAAACATAATATCTTCATTTATATAAATATATCAGTTTTATAGAGTGGTATTAAGATGCTTTTAACAAAGAAAGACAATTTTAAGTAGTTACTCCTGTTATAATAGTTTTAAATTATAGTAAAGCTTTAACTGAACTGGAAATATTCAGATTATAAAGTTAACAAGAAAAATAAACCATAAATATGTGCAAATTGTTGGGGTAATTGTGGAACACTTAATGGATTGTGGTTTGAAAAGCAGCCAGGCATTTGGAAAAGGGTAATACTATGGATACAATTGTAGATGTGGGAATAGAAAATGCATGGGCATGATCTATATATATAAAAGCCTAAGTGACTGTTGCAACTAAATGACTGGAATGACCAGAACAACTGGTCAACCAGTTGCTATGATGCACACTGTCCAACAAAGGGCAGATGCTCAATGCAGGAGCTGCCCCCTAGTGGTCAGTGTGCTCCCACAGCCAACCTCCTTTAGCCCCTCCTACCCCAGCTGGCCAACCTGCTACAGCCCCTCTCCCCAGCTGGCTAACCTCCTGTGGTCCTTCCCCGCTGCTGGGCAGCCTTCCCAATAGGCCCCGATTGGGGGGGGAGGTCAGCCGGCTAACCTCCTGGGGTTCCTCCCCCAAGCCAGTTGACCCCCTGATAGGCCTCGATCACCTGACAGGTGGAAGGACCCCTTCCATGCACGAATTTGTGCACCAGGTCTCTAGTTAATCTGTAATAGAGCAAATGATTCCTACAGTGAAGTGTGGAAAATAAAGCTGAGGAGATAGATAAACACCAACCTGGAGATTCTGGGATACTGGGCTTTATCTTGTAGGCAGTGACTTAGTAATCAAAGATTTTTGTCCAATGAGATTATATAGGTAAAGCAATTTTGGAAGAATATATTTTCAGTGTTAACAAGTGGGATTGATTGGAAGACTGGGGACTAAAGACAAAACAAGTATTAGTAGACTAGGGTTGAGGTGAATAGGGTTTGTGTAGAATGCTTCTTGTGCAAATGAAAAGAAGAGCTAAGACCTGTAGTGATGTAAAGGAAGAACTGATGGTAAAGAGAGTGTCGTCCTAATAATGACTTGGTAAAGCACAAGGGAAAAAATACGTTAAAACCTTCTGCCTGTATATCTAAAAGGGGACAATCAGAAAGTATTTGCCAGTTTTCAATGAGAATACACTAAGATCATTTGGCTAAAGATGGGTAAGATGACTAGTAAAATAAGTCATTATTTTCAGAAACACAAGGATATTCTCTCTCATGTAATTGTGATACCATAAAATCACTTTATTCTCTCAGTCAAGTAAGCACCCGCTCATTTGTGTAACAAATCAAATCTGGGGATACATGAGGACCCAAGAGACTTCCCTAATAAAAGACCATTGTACATCAAATACATTTTTCTTTGCAAAATATCTTACAAATGAAGACAAACTGCAGTTATGAAATACAAGGAATCATCGAAAGAGTATTTTATTAGAAAAATCCGATTATCAAATATTTTTATTAGCATAGTATTGGCTGTTGTGTCATCTGCCAAGAAATAGCAGCTATTTCCATCACACGCCAGGTTGATAAGCCATAGTGAAACTGTTGATCAACATTTCAAGGCCAGAGCAAAAGCGTAGATGAGGAGACAGAGACGGCAGCAGGCAGCCAGCTCCACAGCTGGGCGTATGCTAACTCTTGAGATCACCGACTAAATTGAAAAATAGCAAATCAAAATTTTGTCGCAAACTAGACAGAACTTTAAAACTGTCTGCCCAAGTGCGTGTCTGGTATTAGTCATTCTATTCCTTGCCGACGGATACTCTCGGGCTTTCTTCACTCGCCTTTGTCCTGCCTTGCCCTAAGCTCTGCCTGAGGTCAGCCAGAGGACGCAGAAAACGTTGTACCCAAGTTTGAGCATCACCGTGTCTAACCCATGTTCTGTATCCACTCTGGATGTTGTGGTTCATGTTCAGTTTGAAGAAATGCAAGGAGAAGGTGGCTCACAGCCTAGAAGAGAGAAACAGCAAAAAGGACTTTTAACAAGTCTTCTGTCTCTCTCCCAGTGCTCAGTTACCTGTGGCAAAGGCATGCAGTCCCGTGTTATCCAGTGCATGCACAAGATCACGGGACGACATGGAAATGAATGCTTTTCTTCAGAAAAGCCGGCAGCATACAGGCCATGCCACCTTCAGCCCTGCAATGAGAAGATTAACATAAATACCATAACATCACCCAGGCTGGGTAAGCTGACCAAAAGGGAATGGTTTTGAGAAATACGGAAATACCGTGGTTTCTTCTGTTTTGCACATGACTTTAAAGCTGAGTTATAAATGGGTACTAATTAGTTGGGTTCTAACTAAATTGGCTCTATTTTACTGTGGGTTAATCCAAATGACCAGGTAGGTAAAATATCTAAAGAATAAATTATTTTGATCCCTGAAGCTGTCTACTCAGAACCAGACCCTGGAAATATGAATGTCTTACTACCCAAGCTCATCATGTAAAGGGTAGAAGGGTAAAACCATGTTTTGGGTTCTGACCAGTCTCATGGCAGAACTATCAATGAAGGTCGTGTCTAGCTGAAAGGCACTTGTAGTATATACCTTAGATCTCTCCCCAGGCAGTATCCTTCCTTATGATCCTGGGTACAAGTTATCCTTTAGAGACGCTTAGAGTAAATAATGACTTTCAAGACAAATGGGTACATGGATCTACACCACTCAACAAAAGGTAGAATTTTTTTTCATACTTAAGGACATGAATATGACCTACAAATAGCTACTAGTAACGTTGATTCCAATAACTTTTATGTTGTAAAGTGCTTTCGTGTGTATTCTCAATACCTGTCATTTAATCAGCCGTCATGAGGAAGTAGGGTATGTATTTTAATTAAATATAGGCTGCACTTGCATAACAAGTATTTGTGAACGAATTAGCCTTTATGTCTGTGGAATTAGTGGCTTTTACCAGCACTGCTGCTTAGCTGTTATTGGGTTAGTCCATGTTTAACACCTTCCATTTTGATCTGTGCACATAATTTTCAGGAGAAAAATTTAATCGTAAATTGTTATAGATACTCTTCCAGGCATAGATTCAATCAAATGGAAAAGTTTGGTTCTTCATGTACAGACAAAATTCCTCTTTTTTTGAGCCAAATAATTAACATTTCTAAGAAATAATCAGTTCAAGGAGAATTAAGACTAGTTAAAACAAAATTAAACAATCCTAGAGCAAATGCGGCTAAATCCATGTATTTCAAACAACATAATCCCTTTCTCCAGCAATTACTTGGAGTTCTTCTTGAAGTATGTGGCAAAAAAGTAATATCCTAAAAGAAGAATTTAATTAAAATTGCATTGTTTTGTTTATTATTTCTTGACAGTGTACCCCCAAACACAGAAGCACAGTGATTGGGAAATCTAAGGTTTCTAAGTATAAAAGAATGAATTATATTAGAATAGTGGCAAAAGAAAGAATTGTAGCAGTACCGACTTTTATTATGCATGCCATTTATTCAGAAAACCTGAGCCTAAATTTACATGACCAATTTTTTAATATCAAGTTCTCATTTTAAACACTTCAATGCTATAAATTTCAGTCACATGATAAATGGCTTTGATGTTAAAGGTGCATTAAATCACTATCCCACAAACAAAAAAAAAAAATAGAAAGACTCATACTGTAGATACAGAGACTCACAGCTGGCAGAGGGAGGGGTTTGGGGAACTGGATGAAAAAGGTAAAGGGATTAAGCAGAACAAATTGGTAGTTACAGAATAGCCACATAGATATAAACTGCAGCATGGCGAATATGTTCAATAATATCATAACTAGGAAATGTACGGGGTCAGCTGGGTGCTTGAAGAAGAGGTGGGACTGCTCAGTAAAGTGCGTGATTTTCTAAGTACTTCGCTGTGCATCTGAAACTAATACAAAATAACACCAAATGCGAACTGAAATTGAAATGTTAAAAAGAGGAGAGAATAAAATAACACGTGCGAGCATGGTTTTGTTTTGCTCTTTCTTTGAAAATTCATCTATAACAATACTTGTTAGATTTCATTCCCATAACGGTAGATCTATTGAGCACATTTATTTGTGTTTTTAATCTCCCCAACTAAAAATCCAAAAGAAACATCAATGAAAACCATAAAATTGATCCTTAAAAGCCGTTGACCGGACAACTCATTGAATTTGGGAATATCTGTGAGAGCATTATTCATTCGCTTTACTCCTTTATTTCAGGGTGTACATGTGTGTGCGCGCATGTGTGTGTGCATAGCTCTGTGTTTTAAGTTCCACAGGGAGTATAAACGAGTCAGTGGACAAAATCCCCATTTACATGATTGCTGTTTGCTTCTACTCATGACACCCAGAATGTCTACCTGTATTGAGTTTCCTGTCTTCTGCTTCACAGCTGCTCTGACTTTCAAGTGCCTAGGAGATCAGTGGCCTGTGTACTGCCGAGTGATACGCGAGAAGAACCTGTGTCAGGACATGCGGTGGTACCAGCGCTGCTGTGAGACCTGCAGGGACTTCTATGCCCAAAAGCTGCAGCAGAAGAGTTGACCTCTGGCAGGCTGGCTGGCTCACAGCTCTTTGCAACTATGTTATTTATAGACACATACACACTAGCATGTTTTTCAGACCAAATATGATCAGATTCCATATAATTTAATCAAGTTAATTTATTTTGGGGCCTGCCAGACATCAATATGGTGCTTATTTTGGTAATACAAGCATTGCGATTTATTCTATAGGGCTTCCTAAGTCATTTTATGTGAATAAGTTGGATCCAGTTTCCAGAAAAAGAAAAAGAAAATTAAGATTAGTAGGCTTAAAAAAAATGTTTTTTTAAGTTAGGACTGGCTCTAAGGTGCTACTCTCTCCCCACCAATACCATTGAGTTATGCATAATGTATACTACTAATTTAGCATAATAGTTTAGCTCTCTGTGGGGAAATTTATTTTTGTGTTTTGGTGTCCCAATACAGAATTAGCCCATTTTCTGTACTCTGAAGGAGATGTGTACACATAACAAACCTCATAGTGTTGAACAGGTTTTTAGAGAATGTATTATGAATTTGGTTCAGACTTAGAGACATCGTTAGGAAAAAATTCTGCTGTAATTATATCCTTATTTTAATAATGGAAAAGAAAAAAATCAAAATAGAGACTTTGATCATGTTCACGAACATGTACTTGAACACAAGTATTGTAACAATGAAACACTGTAATTAATGATTTACACTGAATCACCATTGCACTGTCGATAGAGTGTAGAGAAACCGTTATGGAAATGGTAACATCCTACAAAAACGTGTATTATTTTTAACATGTTGTCATTAGATTTTAGCTTTTTTAAATATTTTGAAGAAAGAAAGCATTGATCCACCCATTTCCTTGTATTTTTTTTTTTTAGCAGATTTTAAAAGAATATAGTAGGTACTTAAGCCTCACAAATCATGAGAAAACTTACTAAATATTTTTCAGCCTTTTCCCTAGAAACAAGGAAAGACTAAAAGCTGATAATACTGTGGTAGTTTCATTGTGTTTTTTCTTTATAAAAATTAAAAAGTTTTACAATTCTGTGAAACGTTAAAAAAACAGCTTAAAATTTTTCTTGTGAGAAAATATTGTACATGATTCACATGATTTCTTAGATTTTTTTTTTTTTTGCAATAAAATATGTGAAATTTCCTGTTGGGAGGCAATTCTTCATAGATCTCTCATGTTTCCACAAGTCTTGGCACTGTCTGTTTTTGTTCTGGAATATCTTCTAAGGGATGTTTGCATGGTGAACAACTTTGGAAGATAAAGTCCATGTCTCTCTTTGGAGGAAAGGGCAGACGTGTTAATTTCTCATTATAGAAGTTTCACAGTCCCTAAATGGGGGCCCCTCACCTGTAATACAATGTTCTGCATGTGTAGGTATCATCTGGCTTCTGTATGTCTGGTGCTTCCATTGGCATTACTACCATGAGAGCCCTCATGCCACAGATCATGGCACCAAAAAGGGAAAGATGGGTTTTTGCCAGTTTATTATTTTTTTTAATTAAATTTATTGGAATAACATTGGTTAATAGCATTATATAAATTTCAGGTGTACAACTTTATAATACAACATCTGTGTACTATATGGTGCTCACCACCCAATGTCTTTTGAGTATGTCTGTTTCAAATAGACCTTCCAGAATTAGGGAGGTTACCATGGGGTAGGCTCAGGGACTCTTGGGTCCACTATGAGACAGATGGAAGCCTAGCTTGACCCAGTTGTCTGACTTCCATAAGCCTTTGCTCTGACTATGGGACTGCAGTGGCAATGCAGTGTCACCAAGAGTCCAGGAATCATCAAAAAGTCAATATATAGTTCCAATCAGGAAAGACTAGAAGGTAGATTAACAATATGGGTTTTGGACAGTGTAACAAAATCTCTCCCTGAAAGGACCTGGCCTCCCCTTCATTCAAGGAGTTCTGGATCTGTGAACCTGCTCTCATGTGGAATTTGATCTAGAAATGCAATTCCCTGCTGTGGTGAGTCAAATCGGGTTTCTATTCACCAAGATTAGAAACTTAGTGTTTATACAAATACACGACTTTAGCAGAATGTGTGCCTAGTTCAGTCCGGGAACTCCATGATCAATTAGGCAATACCAAAAATCTTTGCCTGTCAAACCACTCCCTCTACCCCTTTAACTCTACTGCCCTTTATGGCAACCGTGCTTCCTGGTTTTTGGTAGTGACATTCAGCCATTTGATTTCCTGCCCTTATGGTATTCCATATTCTCATTAAATTCAGGAAGCCCAGGTCAATGGCAGCTTTTCCCAATGTCATTCCTGATATTCGCAGACTAGCCACTTGAGAGTTCTTTAGGGATTCCAATGCTGCCTTTTTTTTTTTTCAAAGTCTTAGTGAAAAGAGTGCCTTCTAGATAGAACACTGAGGGGACATAGGGAACAGGTGAGCGAGCACATCTATCATATTAAAACCAATCTCCCTAACATCTCCCTAAACATTTGTATCCCTCCCTCTGTAGTACCTTACAGCAAGTATGTTTTAGCATCTCAACTTCATTCGGTATAGACAACCATTGGGTTCAGTTTTCAGATAAATTGTTAGAATTACTTACCAGCCACATCAACTAATACTTTCTAGAATCTCTACTTAGTGAACCCATGTCAAAAACATTTAGGCTAATTCAACATTGTATGCTTTCCATGCTAACATAACCCTCTTAAGAAACACCCCTGAAACATATACTTGGGGTTTCAGTAAATATGAATTAGTGAAATCCTACAGTTCTTTTGATATGTATGGTACCACTTGAGAAGTCACACTTTTTGTCTGGCCCCCTTGAATCTTCTGGGGCTTGATCTGGATATGGATTTAGAAGACATGACAGATGTGGAACATGAGTAGTAGAGCTGAAAAGGTTTTATTTCAAGACAGTCAGTGTGAGCTTTCTAGGTCCCAGCTTAGGCCCTGAGCTGTGACTTTTAAACATCATTTCTCTCTTCAACTTCTCTAGTCCTTGTAGGAGCAATGAATCAACCCCACAGTCGTTAGTCTCTTTGTTTCTATTAAATAGGTTTATGCAGCAGGTACTTGCTTCCTATAGGGACTTCACTCCAGATGATAATAGGTGAGAATTTAAATAACCATGTTGGCATTTTGTGCCATGGATGACCAGTGTCCCATTTACTGGAAAGAGAGTCACTAATGTCATTGAGTCTAGTCAGAGGAGAGAACAAATTCCAGGTTTCATTTCTTAAAACTTTCTTCCTTGGAAACATTAATTTTTTTTTTTGTGTACCGGTAATTGTCATGGTTCAGTCAGCCAAACAGTGTTGGAGTGTTACGGGATCACGGATCTGAATTCATACCATCGGGAGGAGCTCGGGAAGATCCATGAGAAGAGTTGGAGAATCGGGAGTCACCAGCTGATCTGAGCAGCCAGGCACATTCAGGTGAGTATGACTGTGAAAGGTTGGCTGTAAATGATGTCTGTAGGATGCTGTTGCCTCTGTAGACCTCCCTCCTTTGTAGGTCCACAGCCAAACATCTGGTGGTGGATCTGAGTTTGCTGTCAGCAGGTCCAACAGTTGGAAAAAAGAAGTGGGCATGGGGCTCAAGAAAGCAAAGACCACTTAGGAACTGCCAAGCACCTGTGCCTCCATCTGTCCCTGCATCTGATCACAAAAAGACTTGTGGGTTAATGGATGCTGCTTCCATTTTGCCTTCCAAATGCCATACAAGTTCCTCTTTTGGCCATCTTGAACCCAGAATCACACAAGAAGGGGATTCTTGGAAATGTGGCTTGCTTTTTACCTATAGATGACTAATGCGATTTTTATTTTTTCAGTTTGTTTTATAACGGAGACAACTGAGATGAAAATCCATATTCTCACTCTCTTAAAACAACAGTAAACCTTTCTAAGTGCTTATTATATCCTGAGCATTCTGTTAACCACTTTACCTATTAAACCTCACAGCGACCTTATAAGGTAGTATTAATATCTTCACTTTGTAACAGCAATCTGAGGCTCAGAGAGTTTTGGTAACTTGCCCGAGAACACAGTTTAGTTGGATGTAATAAAACCACTAGGACTCCAAATTCTATGCACTCAGTTATCCTGGATTGCCTCCCTTGTTCACACTTTTGAAAATAGGTGCACAAGGACTTATAATCTCATCACAGACTTTCTTTGTAATTAAAACTATCCAACTAATTTTGAAATTCTCTCAGATAATTTTGATGAATCCCAACTGCTCATCTGAATTGTACAGGCTTTTCAGCTGAAAATACTTTCAGGTATTTCAATAAGTTATTGTTACAAATTAGAGAGGGGGGGGGAGAAAGAAAAAAGAAAAAGAAAGAGATAAAAATGAAAGAAAATAAATGAAAGGAGAGAGGAAGGAAGGAAAAGTCAGAGAATGTGAAGAAAGAAGAAAAAAATTAATCTGTAAAGAGTTTTGCTTAGAGAACCATATTTAATTCTATTTTTACAATTCTCATGGTTCAGGAAACAATAATTCTGGATCCAAATCCAAGGGGAAATGATACTTTTATAAAAATTTTCTGTGAAGAAAGCAAATACTTACCTGCATCCAAAGGGTTGAGAAGTACCAGATACCCACATTTCCACCAGATTGTCCTGCAATATACTAGTAGTTCCTTTTTTTGAAACAAGGCAGAGAAGTTATTTTACTTTTTTCCTATTTTTATTAATTTCAGAGAAGAAGGGAGAAGGAGAGAGAGAAACATCAATGATGAGAGCGAATCATTGATCAGCTGCCTCCTGCACGCCCCACACAGGAATGAGCCCACAAGCCGGTGCCCTAACCAGGAATTACTAGTAAACCATGACCTCCTAGTTCACAGGTGCGTGCTCAACCGCTAAGCCATGCTGGCCAGGCCTAGTTCTTCATATTTCTTCAAAGTGAGCTTGTACATTTTAAAATACCAGAACAGAATATAGAGAATGTAAACAATTTTGGCAATGGGTTCCTTTTTCACGGAGCATGATCAGTTAGAAAACAGAACACTAAGCCATTTTTTTAAAAATCAAACTTAATTAGATTATCCATTTCCAATCAGAGTAGAACCACCATTATTTGTTGAGCAAAAAGCTTCATGAGGGTCTGCAGAAATGATTCAGGTGTGGAAGGAAGCATGCAATAGGACCCTTTTGTAATGCATCTCCTAGTATAGAGACTCAGGAAGGAAAAGTATGAAATACATAATCAAACACCGATAGTAAGATGAGAGTATAAACAAATCACCCCAAGATTTCAAAGGAAGGAAAATCATTCCTGCTAAGGAACGTATGCAAAGGTTTGGTGAACGAGAGGCTAGGCACTAGAGATAACCCGTGAAGGATGGTTAGCGGTAGTCAATAACCAGGGCTGGGGGGAAATGTTTCCAGGCGGGAGGACTGACACAAGTTAGGGGCACAGGGGTTGGGGTCTGGGTAGGGCCAGTACAAGGGATGGGGGAGAAGGACTGATTTCTTCATTGTCAGTCACATGGGATACCTATAGGGGTAGTAGTGAGAAACAAGAACTGATGGTTTGATGGGGCGGGGTGGGGGGGGTGGAATAGAAAGGATGGTGGGGAAAGATGGAGAGTCTGAGGCTAAACTACTTGTAAACGGAAAGACAGTGTACAGCCCTCTGGGCATCCAGAGCATGGCGGGGGAATCTGAAGGCAGGACGCCCAAGGAAAACTGAAGGCTCATTTCACCCACCTCATAATTTGGCTAAGAAAAAGGCCTGGCCTAATCAATATATTTGGATCTAAGCTCTGTGTCTCCACTTGCCAATAGAGAGAGCCAAAAAGAAGTTAGGTTCTCCTTGAAGATGTTTGTTATTCCCCAAAGAATCTTTTAGGAAAAGCAAACAGCCTGAGAACTATTTGTTCATTAGATGTATTCTGGCAGCAACCAGAAAATTCCAGAAAGTACCAAGCTCATGCACATAATACACTTGATTCTTGAAACAACCGATTTAACTGGTTATTGTCAGTATGAAGTACTTTTATCCAGTAAATGTATTGATAAAACCACCCAGATGTATTTCTAATACTATAAGACAGAGAGAGAGAGAGTTTGGTCCAAAAAAAAATTCTTATAGAAAGTGTTGATTGCTTAATCCAGTTTTACAGTCATAAGTAGGACAGATGTTTTGGTTCGGGTTTTTTAACACCCCCGTGCTTATTGCTATAGAGAAAGCCAGTACTCTCCAGTGTCTTGCTCAATTCGACAACATCCTGGCTGCTGATTCTTATATGGCTCGATGGCACTCTTCTGAAATGTGCTGCTGATACATTCCACATGTAACCATTCCCCCTGGAAGGGAAACCTTCCTGCTGAGTCAGATGGGTCTACAGAGGTGCAAACAGAACAAACAACTTACGTCTTTTAGAACTGCTGATGTGTCTATCTTTTTGCCTTCTTGCAAGTGGGAAGGTTTTCTCTCCCTCTAGATGCAAATCAGTACTTTCCCCCGCTGAGAAGTATGGGTTGCCTGAGGCAAAACGGCTTCAAACAGGAGAGCTTATCTCCGTTAAAGTCATCATGGCTTCCTGACTCAGTACACTGTCTGTAGCTTCTCTCCCACCTTGGCTCCTTGACCAGCAGATGGGTTCACTTAGGACAGCACGTCGGCCATGTTCCCAACTCGCTTCCAAATGTACTGTGCGGACACCAGACGCATCGTAGGAGTGTATGCAGGTAGGAAGAGTCCAAGGGGCCTCAGGTGGCGAATGGCTTAAGACAGTAGGCTGGGACACTAACTTACTGTAGCAAACGAAGAAGCAAATGCTTGCCATTTCTCTACTCAAAACGAAGCTGGCAGGCTAAACACGATCAGGTTTCACCTGAGCCCGAGACTCTGGGAGTGAAAAGATGAGAAGAAACATGATCTTGCCTATCACATGTGAGGCTGGGTGGGCAGGGCCGAGTCTGCTGGCTTAGCTTAGAAATGATTAGAGAGAAAAATTAAGTTCTGTCTCTTCGGGTGACTATCTCATGTGCTCCAAATTCTGGACCGTGGTACTGAAGTTCTGGCAGCCCTTCTCCAAGGAATAGCTCCTCTTTATTAAACTGTTACTTCTGACTCCGTATGGAGAAGCATTAAGTGCTACTACACATATCTAATTTTGGCATCCTATTAATTTTAATGTGTAACCCCATTCAAGCATCCTAAATACGTGTGTGTGTGTGTGTGTGTGTGTGCTGCATTGTTCTGTGTGTTGGTGTGTCCTTTTGAGCGTGGCATCTGAGTACAGCTGAGAGAGCTGGTTTCAGGTGCCAGTAGGAGACTCCTCCGACTCATCCATAATGGACGAGTCTGACGGGACCAGCCTTGCGTGCCTTCGTTTCCTACCTTAGAGGAAAGGGAGACATGGATCTCTCTGCTTTGCCAAATAACAACCATCCTGACAAATTCCTGCAGCTTGACGTGAAGTTGTTGATGAGGAACTCAGCCCTCCTTCAGGCCAGCCTGGTGAGGTTTCCGGGCGGCAGCTACCCGGCCGCACAGCACTGGCAAAACCTCGTCTACTCACAGGTACGATCTGGGAGCCAGGATGTGGACGGGGACGGGGCTCCTTGCTCACTCTCCGCCATTTCAGCGTTTGTGCAAAAGGAAGGCTGGAGGGAAGCGAAGGCAAGGCAGCTTACTCGTTCTTGCCACAGGGAAAAGGTCTTTCTTAACATAAGAGAGTCTCCGATAAATTTATAAAAGATGTGAATTCTCCCACCCAGTCATCCCCCTCCAACCATTAGCTTCCCAGCATGTCTTCATTTTAGAGTTTGCCTGGCCCTCACTTTACGCCTCGGAGGATTTTTCAAACCAATTTGCAAGTAAGGTTTCGGAGGGAAAACCTACCTCCATTTTTTGGTGTATTCCACGCACAAGGCATCAGAAGCTTATGTTGGAAGCTCATACACCTCATTCAGACCAACTGCCTTTCATTTCGTACGGGAAAGACTCAGGTGGCAGGAAAGTGGAAAGTTGAGAATGGAAGGAAAAGATATAGCAGGAACTCTGCACCTTGCAAAGGCGCTGGCTGTTATTTCAGATACTCTTAGTCCCTCCACACAGAAGGACACACCAACCAGGTCTTCAAACCCAAGGCAGACTCTTGCTTTCTTCTTTTGCATCTTCCTTCCTCTTGCTGACCAGGACAGAATAAAACTGTGATGAGTTCCATGTGCTGGAATAAACATCAAGGCCCTGACTGCTGCACAGCTCATGAAACAGGAATAATCTTTGTTTTAAGATGTGAGGGCTAATGGGGTTAAGGGTTAGTTCATTTAGAAACAGGAAGAAGCATTGCATTTCAGAACAGATGTGACTGACCCACAAACCTCTGCAAGTCATTAAATCCTTTGGAGTGGTTCAAACTCCCTGAACAGAAATTTGTTTCTTTTAAGAAACAGTTGCTACTCATGAGTCCTGGTGTAAAGTGACTCCTTCGTGGTGCGTTTTGTGGGCTCCTGGGGACCTTTATCATGAGATCATTCAAAATCAAGTACACTCAAATGATTATGTAAGTGTTTCCTCCACCTATAAGGGCTTTAATTTATTTCCCTGGTAAGGCAGCTTATTATGACAACTGACTTTTTAAAATATTTGCATCTTTTCTATTTGGAATCCTCAAAACCCTCCTGCCCATCGTATGCACCTTTTTGGTTATTATTTTTGTGTTTTGTTTAGTTTTAAGCTAAATGTAATGAAATCCCTCTTTTTTCTTCCTTATTGTTTATATCATGGAATAAAATGATTCAAAAATCAGTTAAAAAAATCTTGGCTTTCCTATGCTATGAAGTTGAGTATAAGAAAACATATCCAATAAATTCCTTTCCGGTTGGAACTCATACATCCAACATCTTTTGTTTGGTACTGGAGTTGACCTATTTTCTTCATGTGGAACTCCACAGTTTCAAGCTCTGTTGACTCTTATTCCAAAACCTGAATGAAACACAAATTTTTAAAGGGCATATTTTTCCACAACCTCTATTGGGTTACAATAGTTATTCAAGGAAAAACCAAGGAGATAAAAAAAAAAAATGTGCTTATGTCCTTGAATAAGTTATTGGTAATTGTAAACTGCAGATAAAGTTGATTTTGTTATCCTTCTACCCTAAAAAGAAATATTAAATGGTTGGAAAAAAAAGGCCCATTTACTATTGAAATGATGCACGGGAATGTAAATGTGTGTAAATCAATTACAAACTCAGGTAGTTGGGTAGGTGTAGCACAGATTATGAGTAACAACAATTACATTTACTATTTCAGATTGCAATATGTCAATAAGTAATTCTTCTCTCCTTGGCTGAACCTTAAAATCTGGGAGTGATATATTCATTGGATAAAAAAATAAATAAATCTAAAAAGAAATGAATACATGAAATTTTCAGTAACTATAATGATAACTGGAAGAAGGTACTGTATATACCAAGTGAACTGAGATGTTGGGATACACAAGGTGGCAGTTGTCAAATATTTCTTAATTTAAAACCCTTCTTCTATTGGGGAGACATTACACATTGAATAAAGAGGTTAGAAATTTGGCTTCTTGTGTGATATCCTCAGCAAGACAGTGTGAGAAACATCTGTTATGCTCTTTATTCAGTCCCTGCTTCAGTTTATTTCCACTTGCAGAATTAGGACAATATTCATTTTACATATTTCCTAAAATAAAATATGACAAAAGTAATTGAGAAAAAAGATTTTCTATACAAGTATAAGAAATGTACATTATTATCATCATTTGTCAATATTCAAAATGTGTTGAAATTATCCTTTCATTATAATTTGGAAAACAGCAGATAATATCACTTGCATCATTTGATTTATACTGTGGATGGAGGGGTGTGTATGTGTGTGTGTGTGTGTAGATGGTGGTGTTGGAGGATGTAGTTAATACATCTGTCAAGCTATATGGCTAACTCAAGCAGTAGATTTTATACTGACCTGAAATCCACAAACTTCAGATTTGTGTCAGCTTATCATTTGGTATTACACCATCCCAGGCAGGTGGATGGTTTTTGGGACTCAGACTACCTCAAGGAATGTCAAAGGATTTAATCTACAAATTGCCTTCAAAATTGCTGGTAACTCAGCAGTTAAAACAAAAATCCCCTAGATACCAAATATGAAGTTGAATTACATTTTGAAAATGAAATGGATTTTAATAAGCAGCACTGCCTTTATAATTATTCAACGTATGTATGCATTTTTTGGGACACCTTGTATGTATCATTTATATTCATGATAATTTGCTTTTAAGATTTTTAAAAAATTCACATTTTACTTTCAGAGTTGAGTCTCTATGCCATTTTTTAAATGAGCTAAAACAATATGGTACATAAAGAAAAGTGTACACTGAGGTCCAAAGGCTTGCCAATGGCCCCAGTCAACTCCCTTCTGTGCAGATACACAGGTCACCCGTATTGGCAGAGAGTACAAGCAAATATCCCTTGATTCTACTATATTCATATTCCTTAAGTTATTTCACTAGAGGAATAAGAAGCTTCACAACAAAAATTTCATCTCAGTGTACTGAGAAACTTTCTCCAAAAATCTAATGTTTCTGGTTGTTAAAATTATTTGGGGCATGCATCTGATGAAGGCCCTTGGAATTGTATTCTACATATTTCTGCCAATCCCTTTATGAAACGAGGCAATGAAAGGAAAGGGATGATTTTTTTATTTCGTTTAAATGATAAAATATGTTTTTGCACATATTGTGGTGGGCCTTTTTTTTCTGATTAGTAGTTAGACTTCAGAATATTTTCTGACGAATCCCTTTGCCATATCTTTTCTTGGCTTCTATCACATCTGTTTCAGAACCCAGGAACATTCCACACTAAACCTGTGAGCTGGAGCGACAGGCCCAGGGTAAGAGGCTCTCCTCCCTGTGCCTTTTAGACACTGTTCTTCACTGGGTTTATTTCTGAATCACTTTTCCTTGCTTGGCTGTTGTATGCCCATGAAAAAGAAGTGAATTTGGTGAGTATCTAGCCAGGCTCTGCCTCAGGTTATCATTCTGGTAAACTAATATATATATATATATATATATATATATATATATATATACACACACACACACACTAGAGGCTCAGTGCACAAAAATTTGTGCACTCGGGGTGGAGGGGGGGAGATCCCTCAGCCCGGCCTGTGCCCTCTCATAGTCTGGGACCCCTTGAGGGATGTCCACCTGCCGGCTTAGGCCTGTTCCCTGGGGGGATCAGGCCTAAGCTGACAGTCAGACATCCCTCTGGCAACCCAGGAGTCCTCAGGGGATGTCCACTTACCATCTGGGAGCAGGCCCAAGCTGCAGTCGGACATCCTTAGCGCTGCTGAGGAGGCAGGAGAGGCTTCTGCCATCATCGCTGTGCTGTCAGCAATCAGCCTGGCTTGTGGATGAGCAGAGGTCCCCCTGTGGGAGTGTACTTACCACCAGGGGGCAGCTCCTGCATTGAGCGTCTGCCCCCTGGTGGTCAGTGTGTGTCATAGTGACCAGTCATTCCCAGTGGTTCTGCTGTTAGGGTCAATTTGCATATTACCCTTTTATTATATAGGATATGTCTTCCTTGCTGAGTGGGGAAAGTGAAAGACACCACAGTAATTCTGTGATCCCACTGGGAACAGGTGTGTGGCCTTCTTCCTTGAAGGTGGGGAAGATTGATTGAGATGCTTCTGCTCTTGAGACCTCCTGATGCGTTATTCTCTGAAGTCCTTGGTTCCGTAGTCCAGGAGACATTCCCTTGTTCATTATTCTCTTTTTCCACATCAGAGGTGAGTCTCCTTCAAGCCTGTATAAGGATTCAAAGTTTACTCCTACTCATGGATATTTGAAGTCCTAGGCTTATTGTTGCTGCCTTGTCTTGTTTTTTTTTTAATTTCAAACAATCAAAAACTCTTAGGTGTAGGGTAATGGTTTCTTTGGTAATACATATCTTACAAAAATTAGTAAGCTATTTGTTAGCCTCCCTTTCTCTATCCTTCGACTTGAGGACAGCCACCTGGAGGCTGTCAGGGATTAGTTATGAAACCACACCCTTAACATAATCTTTACCCCGAGTCACTTCATTCAGCTGAGACGTTTTAATGGACTTCTTTGGCTCAGTGCTTTTTAAAAAAAGTCTGTATATCAGTTTTTGGGTCTATAAACATTCAGATTTTAAACAGTAGAAGGCATAACATTTCTAAACTTGCACACTGTCCAGTTCTTTTTCTCATCTCATCTCTTTCTTGTATTACACCAATGCTCTGGTTCTTGTAGTATCATATGTACACGAACACTCTGATAATCCTATATAATAAAAGGATAATATACAAATTGACCCTCACAGCAGAATGACTGGGAATGACTGGTCACTGTGACACACACTGACCACCAGGGGGCAGATGCTCAATGCAAGAGCTGCCCCCTGGTGGTCAGTGCACTCCCACAGAGGGAGCTTTGCTCACCCACAAGCCAAGCTGATGGCTACCAGTACAGCGGTGGTAGCCGGAGCTTCTCCCACCTCCTCAGCAGCACTAAGGATGTCCGACTGCAGCTTAGGCCTGCTCCCTGCTGGCAAGTGGACATCCCCCAAGGGCTCCCGGGCTGCCAGAGGGATGACTGCCAGCTTAGGCCCGATCCCCCAGGGAGCAGGCCTAAACCAGCAGGTGGACATCCCCCGAGGGGTCCCAGACTGCAAGAGGGTACAGGCCGGACTAAAGGACCCCCTCCCCCAAGTGCACAAATTTTTGTGCACTGGGCCTCTAGTATATAAGTATTTCTCCTCGAGCTACAGGTGACTAGATTCCAGTGTCCACAGATGATACTTTTACCAAATGATTTTTCATTTTAGGATGTGAATAGGCGTCATTCCAGCTTCTGATATTGCTTTATCCTTTTCTACCACTTGACTGTTAAGCCAGTGACACACATTTGTGGAATTTCAAGATGCCACTTGTGTGTTAGGAGGGGTACAGTGGGCTATACTATGATGATAAATACCCCAAAGACTGTCAGTTACTATAAAGGAAAAAACCTTATTGCTCATGAAAAGTCGGAGGAAGAGCAGGCGTGTTTTGGGGGCAGCAGTAACCCAAGGCTTCAGGTTCTTTGTGTCCGTAGCTCTGCCATCTCAGACCCTAGCTTACAGTGACAGAGAAGAAGGGACCTGAGGAAAAGTGAGCCAGAAATCTTGTGGGAGATTTCAAGAGCCAGGCTTGATAGGTAGCCTCTGTTATTTTGTCCATAAATGGTCAACTAGAAAACAAGCTGCCTCCAGCCCAGCTGGTGTGGCTCAGTGGGTCAACCCAGGAACCGAGAGGTCACCAGTTCGATTTCCAGTCAGGGCACAGGCTCGGAGTGTGGGCTCCGTCCCCGGTGGGGGGCACGTGGGCGGCAGCTGGTTTGCTTCTCTCTCGTCGCTGTTTCTCTCTATATGTCCGTTTCCCTTCCTCTCTCTCTCTCTCTCTCTCTCTCTCTCTCTCTCTCTCTCTCTCTAAATATCAAATAAAACATATTTTTAAAAGAGTTCGCCCCAGTTTAAATTCAAGAAGGGAAAACAAATTGGTGTGCATTTAACCAGTCCCCATAATACCCAGCCCTCATTTGCTTACATTTGCCTGCTATCTTACTTTTTACCTTCACTCACTCATTCTTTCTGAGTCCTTATATTTTAGGTATTTCTCCTGTAAATATTCCATAACTGAATTTAATGTGTAAGATAATCTGACAATCTGTCCTCTAAATAGAGGGTTTAGTCTATTTACATTTGATGTGATTATTTCTCTTTTTTTTTCTATTTTCCTGAGGCCTCCCCCCAAGTTTTTGTTTTATTTTTCTTGTCTTATTTTTTAATTTCTCTCATATTTTTCTGCTGCTTTACTGAATTAAACAATACATGTTTTAGTAATATCTCTGTGCTATCACTGAAGTGTTTCCTTAGTGTCCTCATTAAAAAAAATGCCTGATAGTCTTGTTACTGTTCAATGTTTTAGCTGTCTCTTGTTTTAAAACTCATACATTAATGATTACTATTTCTATTTACCATAAAAATCAATGCTTCCTTAGAGTTATACATATATTTATCAATTTTCTTTTTTTACCTTTTTGTTTTCTTGCTCAGCATTCCTTTTTGCATCTTATTTTTTCCTTCTAGTACTAATTTTATTCTGCCTGAAGTTCATTTTTTAGAGATTCCTTCTTTATTGGCCTATTCATGATATATTCTGTTTTTATTTGTCTAAATATGTCTTCTATTTTATTCTTTTTATTGAATGATAAGTTACTTACACATAAATGGTATAAATAATAAATTACATAAAGTATAAATGGGCTAAATAATGGTTAATGACAAAAAGGTTAGGTAAGTTTTAAAACATTACTTTTTTACGTAAATATTTTAAAATGTAAGTTATCTTAGAGTCCATATAACTAAAATAATGGAATTATTATTGAGTTTTCCCTGACTGAATAAAATCTCTCTAACATGTGGATGAACAGTTGTAATCAAATACACGCTTTTTTTCATTCTTACGCTATTTGAAAAATATTATCAAAGTATAAATGAACTTCAACCATAATTGGTACTTTTATGCAGCCATCAAATTCTTAATAAAGCTATATTATTAATTTTTAAGGATATGTCTTTCAGGCACGAGATTACCATGCAACACAAAAATAAATGGCACCATGCTTGAGGAGAAAGCGCAGACTTTCAAGAATGTGACTGTAGCTCTGGTTATTTTGCTATGTTTTATATACTAGTTTTTCAAGGTCCTTATATATTGTAATAGAGTGTATTATTATTATTTTTTTTTACCCTGAAACTATTACCTCACTTATAGAACTTCCTTGTTTAAGAAACTCAAGGAATAGTCTAGCAGGCAAGAAAACTGACATAGCCAATTTATCAATGTCAGAAGAATTATTCCTCCTCAAAGATGATCAAAGACACCTAGCCTTGAAAAAAAAAAAGCTTGAGTCAGAATTATGCTAATCTAAAATGATCTAAATTTCATATAAAATTGTTTTTCCTCAATTGAGAAACATTTTCATGAGGTCATCCATCTTGAAGAGAAATACTAAGTCAAGATGATTTATTATTTCACTGCAAACTTCAGTATTACAGAATATAAATTGATTTTGAGCATGCTATCAACCCAGTAAAGTCAGAGAAGATCTCTAAGTTTATCTCTAATTATGTAAAAAAAAGTATGGATTAAGAAAATGAGAAAAACCTAACACCAAAGAGAATGTGAAAGGTTTTATACAGATGATTTTTTGAGACTACTAGTCATTTTAAAAGGAAACTATGTAATATTAGTTTACAACTTAGCATATATAAATGCATATTCAACAGGACCTACATACCCCAGTAGATGCTGAAGGAATCAACCTATTGATAATCATAAATAGGACACAGAGGAATATTTATTGCTACTATTGAATCTTCCCTGTTTTGTGAAACACATTTATTTTAGAAATTGCTATAAATTAATGAAATTTGCTGCCACTTTTTAAGGGGTAAGCCTAAGTTTCCTGGAAATTAACTTACATGGAATTCTTCTCCCTTGATGCCCCATGATAAATGAAGCATTATGCTATAAGTTTTTTGTTTCTTCTCAATTATATTTGGCTAATGAACACATTTTAACTTAAACATTTTCTGCCTTCATGATAATTTTGTAATCACATGGGAAAAAAGGAAAGGAAAAAACTGTGGTCAACTTAGACGAAAGAAAAGCACAGATTATATGATTCCATTTATATAAAATGCAAGGGAGAGGGAGAGGGAGGGAGGGAGAGAGAGAGAGAGAGGCTGCCTGACACTGTTACCTTTGGAATACTGGTTGTCCTTGGGCAGAGTGAGGGACAGTGACTGGGAGAGAGCATGAGGCATGCTGGTAATGTTCTGTTCCTTGGTAAAATCTTAAGATTGATTTGGTTTGTATTTATGATATGTGTGCTTGTCTTTGTGTATATTATGCTTTAATTAAAATGTTTTTTAAAATCCGAAGGTCAATATTACAGGCATTTAATAGCCAGCTTGTCTGTAGACACAGATAGGAGTGCTATGCTAATTTAGTCCATTTCTCCAAGATATCTGAAATAGGAGTCCCAAGAGAATTTTCATGGAAGCCAAGGCATGTCTATAAATGCCTTTTAATCTTGACGTTGCTGGGTTAATAGAGCAATATTAAATATTATTTTGGTCAGTCATGGAATGCACAAATAGAAATGAAATGTCATTAAATCTCAATGCAAGCGAGCTGGGGGAAAATGGCTTTGTTCGGAATTCTACTATTTGAATTAAAGAACAGTGCTCTTTCTCCGTAGCTATAAAATAGCGTTTTAATGAATGATTACTGAAGCCAAAATGATTACAAGCAAAGAAAGAACTCAGTGGCCCAGCTGGCGTGGCTCAGTGGTTGACTGTCAACCTATGAACCAGAGGGTCACGGTTTGATTCCCGGTCAGGGGCGCATGTCTGGTTTGTGGGCTCAATCCTCAATGTGGGTACAGTATGCAGAAAGCAGCCAATTAATGCTTTTCTCTCATCATTAATGTCTCTCTCTCTCTCTCTCTCTCTCTCTCTCTCTCTCTCTCTCTCTCTCTCTCTCTCTCTCTCCTTCCTTTCCCTTCCTCTCTGAATTCAATAAAAATATTTTTTAAAAAGGAAAGAAAAGAAAGAACTCAACGAAATAGAATTCTAGGTCAAACTAGATCCCAGAGTCCTTTCCTCATTATGCTAACCTGTTGGGTTTCCAGGCAGAATCAGCACATTCTGGGGCACAGTTCTTTCCTGTTACGTTTCCTGTCATCAGTGGCCCGTTGGTAAGACAAGCCTTGTCTCTGCCTCCTCACAGAGAGCAAAGAGGAATATTGCTGCTCAACAAACAACGGGGGCCAGTGTGAGAGGCGCTGTCCTCATAGATAGGCCCCCGCCATCTCTCTCATCGGTTCTGAAGAATAACCCACTATACGGGGACGGAAGCTTGGAGGAAGCTATGGAAGAAAGGAAAAAGAATCCTTCGTGGACCATCGAAGACTATGACAGGCATTCCCTGCACACAAACCTGTCTGGACATCTGAAGGTACTCAAGGCAAAGAGTCAGTTCTTCAGCTGAAGGGGGAGCTCAGTTAAATATCCTAAACACCATGGGTATTGAGGGGACGAGCATTCCTCACTGGGCACAAAGCCTCCAGGTTTCAAGCCATGTTAGCCTCTGGCTTCCCTTGTTCTCTCCTCTCTTTGTGTTGATTTGTTTGTTTTGAGTTTTACAACAAGTTTGATGTGGCACAGAAACAAGGTTTACCTGGAAGGTAAAAGTTTTTTTGAAAACTAGTTTGCCAAACTATGCCTGTTTTCCCATGGTCGTGTGACCGCTTGTGTTCATGAATACTTATGCATCTCTTGTTCAATATGTGTTCACAAAATATTGATTCAATGTTCTGTCTTCGGCACTGTGCAAGGCAGTTCTCATCGTTTCATTTCAAGCCCACTCGGTGATTTAAGATTGCAGATTTACATTTTGGACTCTTCCTGTGTCTCAGTAACAAAACAAAACAAAACAAAACAAAAGCATTTCAACACAGGAAAAATATGCAATGAACTCATTCGCCCAACTTAAGTCCCCCACCCCACTTGTATCTCACGCCCAGTGTCACCCGTCACATAGAACATCTAGAAATACCTGAAAAGCAGGACAGTGGCCCTCTCTTTTCTGAGTGGACTGGATTCCTTTCTGCTGCCCTGGGGCCAGGAAGGCCTGACCGTTTCCAAGTACCCTTTATGCATATCTGTTCATACATTAAGCATCTAAAGACTTTTGCAGGGAACAGCCTTATGTCCTCTTGAAATCGTATACTTTAAAAATCTCAATTGTGCACTCCTCGAAATATCTCATTATCTGGAGTCTTTGAAGTTTCTTAATCTCCGCATAGAGGTAATGTGTCTTCTCCTTAATAAGGTCTCTTTTCCAGAGAAGTTTCCAGAACAGATGCTCCCCCATAGCAACAATAATCATGTGTTTTTTATCGGGAGCCTGAAGAGCAACCTCTAAGAAGTCACTTCCTACAAGTAGGGAAAATGTATGGATTTATCTCACAAACGTGTCTTGACGGTAGAACCAGATAGAGAGACAAGACGGACTGTGCCCATCGTGGTAGTAGAAAGGGCTGTGCAAATTCAGAAGAGAACACAACCATGTTGGATTGTTAAAAGCCTTGTGGAAAGCCAACTTATGCTGGCTTTGAGAGATATGGAGAATTCAAAAGATATAGGTGGTTTGCATAAGTGTGGTGTGGGGGTGGGCGCTTCTGTCAGGGGTAGCGAAAGGAAATGCACAAGTACAAGAAAGTTAGAGAATTTGTCAGACTCAGCAGTCTAGCTTTGCTGGCGCTACAGCTGAAGTAATAGAATAATGGGAAAATAAGGCTAAAACAGACTAAAAGAAATTGTTTGAATGTAAGAATAAGGAAATTGAACATTATTGGCAATGAGGAGTAATTTTTTTGTTGGACAATTCCATGAGTTATGTTTAGGAAGCTCAAACATGAGGATGATGGCTATATTGCTTTTCTATAACCAGGGTCTACCCCCCATCCCCCCACCTTCTACATGAAATTGCTCACTGCAAAGCAGTGGCCCCTCAGGTCACAGGCTCATTTGCATTCTTGAGGGATACTTCTGGAAATCATGACTTTTGTTTTGATTATAATTTCTTCCTATTTATGAAAACCTCATTAATTCAACTTCTCCCCTCACCTTTCCCTATTCATACCTCTTGTTTAGCAGGCAGAGCCCCTAACTTATTTTTGAAAACTTTTCACCATTATGGGTCATAAAAGTTTAAAGTTTCTGGGCCACTCTCTTTTTTCTAAATTGCTATATATATATATATATATATTTAAATGACTGCTACAACCGAACAACCTGAATGATCAGGACTACCGGTTTACCAGTCGCTATGATGTGCACTGACCACCAGGGGCAGAGGCTCAATGAAGGATCTGCCCCCTGGTGGTCGGTGTGCTCCCACAGGGGGTGTGTCACTCAACCAGAATCCAGGCTCATGGCTGGTGAGCACAGCTGTAGCAGCGGGATCCTCTCCTAAGTCTGTGGCAGCACTACTGAGTAGCAGCAGTTGTGGCAGGCACAGTGGGCTGTGATGAGCATAAGCAGCGCGGTGCTGGCTTGGGCTCCTCCCTGGCTGCCTGCTGCTTAGTGCACTGCTACATCCCCCAAGAGGTCCTGAATTTCAAGAGAGCGCAGGCCAGGCTAAGGGACCACCCCCCCGCCATGCACAAATCCATGCACTGGGCCTCTAAAATATATATATATTAATAAAATAATAATATGCAAATTGACCCTCACTCCATTACACCCATAAACCACGCCCACAAGCCATGCCCACCGACTGGTCAGGAGCAAATATGCAAATTAACTCAACTAAGATGGCGGCAGCCACTGAGCTGGAGTTGCCCCGGGCAATGGAGGAAGCCAGGGCCCTGCAGGCCCTCAGCTCTACTCAAGGCTACAAAGTTTCAGCTATAGAAGATAAACAAACCCCAGATACCTGCCGGGCTGGGACCTTGGGTTGCCAGGGGCAACCCAGGCTTCAAGTGGGGGACCAAGGCAACAAAGTTTCAATTATAGAAGTTAAATAAATACCAGATATCTGCTTCCAGCCAGGCACCCCAGTAGGGACCCGAATCCTGAAGGGGCTGTGGGCAGCCTGAAATGACCCTCAGCCCCTCACTCAGGCTGGCCAGGCACCCCAGTAGGGACCCGAACCCTGAAGGGGCTGTGGGCAGCCTGAAACGACCCTCAGCCCCTCACCCAGGCTGGCCAGGCACGCCAGCAGGTGGACATCTCCCAAGGGGTCCCAGACTGTGAGAGGGCACAGGCTGGGCTGAGGGACCACACCAAGTGCACAAATTTTTGTGCACCAGGCCTCATATACACACACACACACACACACACACACACACATATATATGTATCTATGTATCTATGTATATATATATGCCTAAGCGATTGTTCAACCATTTGACTGTAGCTATGACACGCACTGACCACCAGGGACAGATGCTCAATACACAAGTATGGAAACATGGAATGGACTGATGAATCTCAAAGGGGAAGGGAAAGGAGGGAGGATGGGAAGAGATTAACCAAAGATCTTATATGTATACTAGAGGCCCAGCGTACAGATTCGTGCACCGGTGGAGTCCCTCAGCCTGGCCTGCAGGGATCTGGCTGAAATAGGCAGTCTCACATCCCTCCAGGGATCCTGGATTGTGAGACAGTGCAGGCCAGGCCAAGGGACCCTACTGGTGCACAAATCCATGCACCGGGACTCTAGTCTAAACTAATAAAAGCGAAATATTAAAATTAACCATTTCTCCGAGACAGGGTAAGCCACGCCCACCAGCCAATCAGAGCGGCTGTATGCAAATTAGCCCAGCCAACATGGCGGCCACCACTCCCGGACCTGAGTAAACAGCCCTTTCCATTGCGGCAGAAGCGAAAGTGAAGCTGCGCCCCTCAGCTCAACTCCGATTAAACTGCCTCTAGCAGCTTTGAAACATTGTAACAATCATAGAATCCTCCGGAGCTGAAGGAAAGAGCAGCTCCGGCCTAACCAGTAAAAGTAACAATTGTTTCATTATAGACGCTGCGAGGTGAGGCAGAGGCTTCGTTAGTAGTTAGAAGGCCGCCTTAAAGGAACAGTGTATCAATTATAGAAGATGACCCCAGGCCTTCAAGGAACAGTATCA
>PVJC01009876.1:0-44925 GCA_004026665.1 Murina feae
AGGCATCCCACAGTAAGTCACTACTAGCACAGGAGGATTAGTCTGATAGTCATGTGCTGTGTTCAGCCCACACTGTCTTTGGTTTTACTTGTAATGAATCACACTGCTGCAGCTGCAGTTCATGTTTGTAAAGAAAGCACTGACATTTGACCATCTTTCTTTTTTGTTCTCAATGATCCTTATAAACCATTGAAGATATACTATTGTGGTTGTTGAAAGATGTAAAGCTTTTCTTAATCCTTTGTAAAATGTGCATATATTATGGTTGTAACTATGTTTCATTTTTATGTTAATGTTAAAGATCTTTGACAAGTCTGGAAATTAAATTAAAATTTAACCTATGGATATATTTTAATCGCTAGCATTTCCATTTCTATATATTTGGAAACAACCAGCCAACCAACCAATATTTATTGAGCATCTACATATTAAAATTCATTTGTGTTGTGTTATTTTTTGCTACACACTTTTTCAGGTAACTGTTATGAAATTTTTTTCCAGGTAAGACATTGAATTACATCTGTGGAAAATTCTGGGTTATAACTGTTAGGTCGAAGTGGGGTCCAGGAGCTGATGCATGCTTTCACAAGGTCAGCTACCAGGCAGATGATGACATAGATTCCTTCCTGGAAACCGTGAAGACCCTGTGGTGAGAACTCCCACAGTTCATGCTCCCGCGCCCTCACTGAACAGCTGTATAAAAAAACGCCCCTTATCCCTCTTGACACAACTCCACTGGCCCCACCCCAGGGCCTATAGACCTTGCCCAGGAGTGTAGAATAAATTCCACTCCTTCAATATGCCTGACTCTCTGACTCAGTTTCCTGTGCCGTGAACCTCAGAATAACTCAACCTTCCTTAGTTGGTACTGGATGACTTAAATAAGATATGATCATGTTATAATATCTCAGGGTTGGAGTATTCACATCGTGTCATTGCTCTTTTCACCCCAACAGATACTTGAAGGCACAGCTTGTACTTCAAGTACAGTTTGTTCTGCTTGACCCTTTACACTACAAGCTTCAGCCATCTGGGAGTATCTAGTACCCTGAGGTTGCTATGTTCTCTCCTCTTATGCCAGCTTTCTGTGCATAAGTCTCCTTAATTGGGTCACCTCTCCTCCCCTCCCTTTGTACTCCCCATCCTCTGCTTCAGGCTAACTCCCTAACTGTTAACCCCTGTTTAGTTTTCTAGTCTGAACCTAATTAAGTGTCACCTCATGAGGGAGGTGTTTTTCCCCAAATCTAGCCTAGATCCAATCCTTTAATATATAAGTTCAATAGCAAATGCCTTATACTGTCTCTTCAGTGTGATTCATTCTGCTTCACCCTGCTTGCTGCTAGAGTGTAGGCTGGGACCATGTCATTCTGGTTCCCCAGTGAGTAACACATACTTAGCACAGTTCCTGAGAGAAAACAGATGCTCAATATGTACTACTTGGTTGTTGGGTTGGTTGATTATCTCAAGCATATAGGAATAAAACACACCTTTGGTAGCACTTCTGATACTGAATTTTTTGGACTGGAACCTGGATTCTTTGTCTACTGGAATCGAAGAATGAATCCAGGGACAGAAAGTGGTATAGAAAAGTGAAAATTTATTGAAGAATAGATACAGATTCCCACTTGGGGAGAGGGAAGAGTCACACAGAATGAACTCCCACTAGGGAGGGGGAAGAGTCCCACTGAGTTCCTTTTCCCTACAGCTTATAAAGGCTGCAGTTCCGGTGTCCTGATATCCCCTCTGATTGGTTAATATTCCCCTTCAAATTGGTTATTATATAGATTCCTAAACCTTCTTCCCTCATAGTCCTCCCATTCCTCTGGGCTTTCTCTTTTCCATCTGAATAAAGGGCTTCCTTCTCTTTATTTTGTAAATATAGACTTTTCCTGGCTACTTCCAGTTCCCTTGTCTTATGTAAATGTAACTGTAGCTGCTCCTTTGTCTTATGGAGATGTAACTGCACCTGGCTTCCTTGTCTTATGGAGATGTGACTGCACCTGGCTTCCTTGTCTTATGGAGATGTGACTGCACCTGGCTTCCTTGTGTTATGGAAATGCACCTTCTCCCAGTCTGCAGCCCCTTGCTTTTCCATGGACTCCAATTCCGAAAAATCCCTAAGCCTGCCTATGTTCCCCCCAAATTCCTGCTTCACTTCCAATAAGATAAGGCTGAGGATTTCTCCCCCATCCTAGGAAAGAGGTTAAAAAAGCAAACAAAAAATCTATTAAAGAAATGAATACAAAAGGAAAGACTGTAATTTTAATAGCAAAGGAGAATTTGAAATAAAGCTAGTTCTTTTAATGTTTAAGGTTGTAAAACACTAGGGACAAAATCAATAATAATAAAAGCATAATATGCTAATTAGACCAGATGTCTTTCCAGATGAACTTCTGGATGAAGCCGGGCCTTTGAGGGAAGCCCAGGTCACAGGTCCCAGCAGCCGGGGAAGGAAAGCCTACTCTTGTATGAATTTCATGCATCGAAACTCTAGTTAAATAAATAATCTTCCATTAAGTAAGATAAATATTTCCATTTAGTAAAAAAGTTAGACTATGGTATGGGTGACAAATCAGAGAAATATGATCATAATGAAAAGGATAAGAATCCTATCTAATAAAAGAGTAATATGCAAATTAGGCATCATTTCATCACAAAGATGGCTTCCCCCATAGCTACAAGATGGCGGTGCCTGGTCTGACTCAGCCCCACCAGTGAAGTGGTCAGGCCTGTTAGCCAAGCAGGTGGCAGGGAAGGAGGGGGCCCCGAGAGGTGGAACAGGCTATTAGAGGGGGCTGGGGGTCCCTTGTCTAGGCCAGAGGCCTTCACCAGAGACCTCAGGCATGGGCAAGGGAAGAGCTGATAATTGCAGGAGTCTGGGCACAGATGGAGCTGGCAAAGCAGGGGTTTTGGGGTCCCCTTCCCAGGCCTGTAGCCTTGGCCAGAGGCTGTAGTGTGGCAGGGGCAGAGCTGGCAATGGCAGAGGGCAGGATCAGAGCCAGTGATCGCAGAGATCTAGGCTCTGCGAAGCCAACAATTGGAGGGGCTTGGGCTCTTCTGCCCAGACCTGCAGCCTCAGGCAGAGACTGCAGGCCTGGGCAGAGAAAGAGCCAGTGATTGCAGGGGTTTGGGGGTCCCCTGCCCAGGCCTGTATCCTTGGCCAGAGATTGCAGGCCTAGGCAGGGTTGGAGTTGATGATTTCAGGGGTCTGGGGTCCCCTACCCAAGCTTGCATCCTCGGCCAGAGGTTATAGTCCTTGGTAGGGGTGGAGCTGAGATTGGAGGGGCAGGGGTGGAGCCAGTGATTGGAGTGAAGTACAGAAGAAATACTTTTTCTTATTGCTCATTGGCTAAGCTCCCTGTATGCCACTGGTAATATTCTTAGTAACTTGGGTAATAAGATTCCAAAAAGGCGATCTAGGGTTTTTCCACCACAGTCCTGGAAAAAAAATGAAGGTCTACTGCTGGAGGGCTAGGAAATGTCATATCCTGCCCTAACCGTTTTGGCTCAGTGCATAATGCCTCAGCCTACTGACTGCAGGGTCTGGGTTCAATTCTGACCAAGGGCATGTACCTAGGTTGCAGGCCTCTTCCTGGCCAGGGCCCAGGTAAGGGCTCATGTAGGAGGCAACCAATCAAAGTGTTCCTCTAACTTTGATGTTTCTCTCTGTTTTTCCTTTTTCTTCCATATTCTCTAAAAATCAATGGAAACATATCTTCAGGTGAGGATAAAAAAAAAGAAAGAAAGAAATGTCATATCCTATGAAAGACACATCTTGAAAATGCCTAAAGAAAATTTTCATTGTTTCATGGTGAAGGGACTGGAGTCCATGTTGATGAAAACACCTTGGTGGCTGTGATGACTGGCAGTGGCTGCAGCAGCGGGGTTATGGGGTTGGTGGCTTCCCCTGATTAGCCTTGTCGCCTCCCACAAAGGGAGGCCAGAATGTGGCTTAGGCCTGCTCCCCAAGGGGAACAGGGAGCAGGCCTAAGCCATCAGTAGAACATCCCCTGAAGGCTCTCAATATGTGAGAGGGGAAGGCTGGGCTGAGGAACCCTCCCTCCCAGTGCATGAATTTTGTGCACCGGGCCCCTAGCAAAAAGATAAACATGGTAAAAGATAAGAAAGCAGGTATAGAAATTCATGTTTTGAATTATGTATTATGAATATATATGCTTTCTTGTAGAGTAAGACAGAAAAATTAATGTGGGATAAATAAACTTATGTGAACTAGAAGATCTAAGTTTGGAATGAAGTTTTACCATAATCTATCTGAAATTAAAGAAAAGAAAGCTATATTTAGACTTATCCCAGTAAAAAATATCAAATTTCTTCACCTATCCAGCCAAAGGCATAAAAGTTGGTTTGCCTCAAATTTCTTTTTTCAGATAACCAATATCATGTCCTCATATTTAAAGAACATGTTGGAATAGAGTTGTTCATAGTATTTGTTTTATAATCCTTTGTATGTCTGTGGCGTCTGTTACTTTTACCTCTTCCATTTCTGATTTTGTTTTTTTGGGTCCTCTGTCTTTGATTTTTGGTGATCCTGGCTAGAGGCTCATTAATCTTGTTTATCCTTTCAAAGAACCAGCTCTTGATTTCATTGGTCTTTTGTATTGCTCTTTGGTCTCTATGTGGTTTATTTCTGCTCTGATCTTTATTATTTCTTTCCTTCTGCTCACTCTGGGCTTTTCTTGTTGCTCTCTTTCTAATTCATTAAGTTGCAGGGTTAGACAGTATAGTACCATTTTTTATTGTTTTTTGAGGTAGGCCTGTAGAGCAATGAATTCCCTTTCAGGACTGCTTTCATTGTGTCCCATAGATTTTGGATGGTTGTGTTTTCATTGTAATTTGTTTCCAGGATGGTTTTTAATTTCTTCTTTGATCTCTTTGTTAACCCAATCATTTAATAGCATGCTATTTAGCCTCCAAGTGTTTGAATTGTTTTCATTGTTTTTATTGTAGTTGATTTCTAATTTATGCCATTGTGATCTGAGAAGGTGCTTGTTATGATTTCATTCTTCTTAAATCTGAAGAAACTTTGCCTGTATCTTAATATATGGTCTATCTTTCAAAATGTCCCATCTGCACTTGAGAATAATGTATATTCCATAGCTTGGGGGTGAAATGTGAGTCATTTAGGATTGATGTTTCTTTGCTGATTTTTTGTTTAGAGGATTTATCCAGTGGTTTCAATGGAGTATTAAAGTCCCGTACAATGATTGTATTGCTGTTGATCTCTCCCTTGATATCTTCCAGAGTTGTTTTATGTATTTGGGTGCTTCTGTATTGTGTGCAAATATGTTTACCAGAGTTATATCCTGTTATTGAATTGTTCCCTTTAGTATTATGAAGTAGCCCTCCTTATCTCTTGTAATGGCCTTTACTTTGAAGTCTATTTTGTCAGACACAGTGTTGGTATCCCAGCATTTTTCTCATTTTCATTTGCCTGAAAAACTTTTTTCCATTCCTTCACTATCACTCTGTGTGAATCCTTTGTTCTGAGGTGGGTCTCTTGTAGACAGCAAATACATGGGTCATGTTTTCTTATTCATTCAGCTATCCTATGTCTTTTGGTTGGAACCTTTAATCCATTTAAGTCATTTAAGTTTAATGTTATTATTGATAAGTACTTGCTTGTCGCCATTTTTATTCTTTATGATTATGTTCCTTCTTGCCTTCCTATTTCTTCTTTTTACAGCAGTCCCGTTAGCATTTCTTGCATTGCTGCCTTGGTGGTAATAAACTGTTTTAGCCTTTTTTTGTCTGTGAAACTCCTGATTGTACCTTCAATTTTGAATGTTAGCCTCGCTGGGTATAGTATTCTTGGATTCAGTCCCTTGCTTTGTATCACTTTGTATATTTCATTCCATCTCCTTCTGGCTTTATGTGTTTCTGTTGAGAAATTAGTTGATATTCTAATGGGAGATCCTTGTAGGTAACTTTCTGTCTCTCTCTGGAAGTCTTTAAGATTCTTACTTTGTCATTGATGTTTGCAGTTTAATTATGATAAATCTTGCTGTCAATCTTTTTAGGTTCATCTTGTTTGGGACTCTATGTGCTTCTTGGACTTGTGTGGTTTTTTTCTTCCCAACATCATGGCAGTTTTCTGTCATTTCTTCAACATGTTTTCTATTCCTTGCTTCCCTTCCTCTCCTTCAGGTACCCTTATTACACAGATGTTGCTTTGTTTCATTTTGTCCCAAAGCTCCCTTAGGCTCTCCTGCTTTTTAAGTTTTTTGTCCAGTTGCTGCTGTGTCTGTATTTTGTACTTTGTCTTCTAAATTGCTGATGTGGTCCTCAACCACTTCTAGTCTACTATTTTAGCTTTCCATTGTGTTTTTTATTGCAGCTAGTTCATTCTGCATTTCCTCTTGGTTCCTTTTCATGTTGGTAACATTCTCATTCAGCTCCTTATAATTCTCATTGAGTTGTGTGTATTTGTCATCCAGCGTGTATTTTGAGCATCCTTAAAACCATTACTCTGACTTATTTCTCTTACATGTTATTTGGTTCCATTTCATTTAATCTCCTTTCTGGTGATTCCTCTTTTTCTTTCCTTTGGGGATTTTTTTGTCTCCCCATTTTTTTCCCCCTGTAACATTTTAATTACTTCTGTGTCTTAGATCCAACTGCTTTGCTACCCAGGTTATTTTTGGGGTGGTGCTAGTGGTGCGGTCTCTCAGGTCTCCTGGGCTTGGTGATCTAGCAGAGCTCCCTACTTGAGCTATTTGGGTTCTCTTAATGTAGCTGAATCTTGACTATTAGTTTCTTATTCATGGATGAAATCTCACCAAAAATAGTTTGGCAATGTGACTCACCCCTGGCTTCATTGTGCAAGCTGTTGAGGATGTGCTCATGGTTCCAGCTCTTGTGAAAAGGGTTGCCTGAGGTCTCACTGGTATGTGCTCACTGTGCGTTACCAGAGTCCATGCCCTGGGAGGAAGGAGTCTTGGGGCCTGAAGCTCAGGTACTGTGCCTTTGGCCAGTGTTGTGTGACTCTTGCTGGAGTAGTGTCACTCTGAAACTCCCTACAAGGATCCCTAAGCCTGTGACAGTGAAGGACGGGTGTCTCATAGTCTGCAGTTGAGACAGTGGGACTCTGTCCAAAGTGATTTCCTTCTATGAATCATGAGGGAGTTCAGGAGCCAGCAACTGGGGATGTGGGAATCTCAGAGTCTTTGGCTGAAACAATGTGACCTTGTCCAGGGAGGTAAGTCTCCAGTAACTCATCAAGGTGTCCAGATGTAGGCAGCCAGGAGGGGGAGTCATGGATCCTGCTGTGGGAGATGTGTGCCCTTGGTTGGAGAGGCACACACCCAGTGGTAGCTCACAGAGAGGCTCAGGAGCCATCTGCCAGGGGTGTGTGCTCGTGGAGCTCACATGCTGGATTGGTGTTATTGTGGAGTGCTGCCAGCCCCGTGTATGGAGAAGTCCCAGTTTCTATTTCAGGAGATGTATGCAGACACCCACATCTCCTTAGTTGGGTACACACACCCAGCGGTGGCTTACAGAGGTGCCCAGGAACTGTATGCTGGAATGTTGGGCTCAGGGAACCCATGTGCTGAGGCAGTGATACCATGGGGACTGGATGCTGGCTGCTGGGGTTGCACCTTGTGATGGCTCAGAGAGTCACCCAAGGGCCACTTGCCTGGGCAGTGGGCTCAGGGGGCCTGCACGTTGGATCAGCATGACTGCAGAGCCCAGAGGTTGGCAGCTAGGGAGGGGAAAGTCCCAGTTTCTGCTGCAGGGGCCATGTACCCTTGTTTGGATATGAGTCTTCCCAGTGCGGGGGCTCACAGAGGCACCTGGGAGTTGCCTGTCAGGGTGGCATGACTCAAGAGCCCTGCATGCTGGAAAGGACCAACTGTGGTGTCCGGCAGTCAGCAGCCGGGGAGGGAGAAGTCTCAGTTTTTGCTACCAAGACATGCATCCTTGTTTGGATACGAGTGCACCCATCAGGGGCTCACAGAGGCACCTGGGAACTGCCTGTAGGGGCAGTGGGGCTCAGGAGGCCTGCAGCTGGAAAGACATGACTGTGGTGTGTGACCGTGGGCAGCTGGGGAGGGAATTCCAAGTTTCTGCTGCCGGGGCCTTTTGCCCTTTGTTGGATTCACATGCACCCAGCGGTAGCTCACAGAGGCACCTCAGGGCTGTCTACCAGGGCAGTGGACTCAGAGGGGGCCAGAAGGACCCGTGTGCTGAAGCTGCGTGACTGCCGTGTCTGCCTGCAGGCAGGCGGGGAAGTGGAAGTCCCAGTTTCTGTTGCTGGGGCCGTGCACTCTTCTTTAGATATTGTGTGCCCAGTGGGGGCACACAGAGGCACCCAGGAACCACCTGTCAGGCGGTGGGCTCAGGAGGCCTGTGCACTGGAAATGCATGACTGGTGTCTGGAGGTCGGCAGCCAGGGAGGGGGAAGTCCCACTTACTGCTGCAGGAGCAGTGTGCCCTTGGAGGTGGACATCCTGTGGTCTGCAGGTCTGCAGGCAGGGCAGCAAAACTTTGGCTGGTATGGCTGCAGGTTCTCAGGCTGTGTCCAAGGTGAGTTCCTAGAGGAGGCCACTCTCTCCTTCAAGATGGTGTGGGCTCCATGCCTGAGCCCCGCAGCTTAGGGAATGTCTGTATAGCTGTGGTAGGGGCTCCCTGGCCAGGAGAGCCCGGTCTGCCAGCCTCTGATATTCCTGCCAGATTTAACTGTCCCTCCCTCACTCACACACACACCACACATGTCCACACACTCCCCTTTCACTCCTTCATACACTCACACCCTCTCCCTCATCTCTGTCCTATCAGTTGCCATCTGCCATACTCCCTAGGTATCCTTCTTAATAAAGTTACTTAAAGGCATATTGTAGATTACCAAGAGGCAAATCAAAGTATAGACTTAGAAGTGGGGCGTTACAGTAGAATAGGGGTGGTATCAAACATTGAAATAGAATGAATAACAATCATATAGTCAGATTACCTTTTTCTTCTGCTTACCCTCCTCTTCTTGTGTGTGAGACAGAATGAGGTTAAGGCAAGAGAGGGAGTTTGATAATAGAACTCAAGACTCTCTCTGTGCTGGCCTTGTCATGCAAAGAAGAATAAAATACAAGGTTGGCTTTCAAATATCCTCTATCAGAGAACAGAACAGTACTCCCATAAAAATCCTTCACTGTAAGAAATTCATGACCTTGAAGCTCAGCTTCTATCTCATCATCCTCAACTCCCGGGGACATTTATCAAAAAGCTGAACGTTTCTGTCCTTTTTTTTCTGTAGTGGTGGCACATTCTCTATGAAAACTGTTTAATCATATAAACTAAAGACCATATTTTAAAATTAGATTCTGGACAGTGTAAACAAAAATTTAAATTTGTGGCTTATTTTACAACCCCAAACTAAGTCTTTCTTTTTTTTTTTTTTAATAGTCACTACAAAAGTTTTCTTAGAAGCCACTAACCCTAAATCCCCAAATCCTTTTATTAACAATTGCTGGTAAAAAACTGTAACTTAATATTCCATGTCCAAGAAAGATGTACAAATAAAATACTTCAGTGCATGCTTTGTTTAATATTAATATTCTCCTTTTGCATTCTTTGTTCTCATTTGCTTAATTTACCTTGCTTATCTGTTTATGTTAATTTTATAATTTTGTTCTACAGAGTCCAGGTTTGGCTTTTTATTTTGATAAATTTTTTGTCTTTGAATTGGATTAACTATTTAAAACTAATAGCCAACATCAAATTTAATGGAAAAATATGAATGCTTGCTCTAGAATGAGAAATAAAACAGGACTCTGAAATTAGCATTATTTTTTTACTATATTATTGAATTTATGGCCAATACAATTATAAAATAGAAATAATAGATACCAATATGCTCTCTAATAAAGAGGGACTATGCTAATTGACCCTCACACCCTTGCAAAGGTGGCAGCACCCACAGCCAGTAAGAAGGGAATATTCTAATTGCTGTCCTACCCTCAAAGGTGGTGGTACCCACAGCCAATAAGGCGGGAATATGCTGACTGCCATGCCCTCAAAGATGGCAGTGCCCACAGCCACTTTGGCAGTGCCCAGTCCCCTCAGCCCCATCTGGGTGACAGGGGTATGGCAAGGCTGGGTCCATCCCCAGGTGGGTCCAGCCTTTCCACTTGCCTGCCTCCGGAGTCCCCTAGTCCCATCCCAAGGCACAGGCAAGCCTCAGGTGGCAGCTGCCCAGCCAACCAGGGCCACCCAAGGCTCAGGTAACCAGGGCTGGCTGAAGCTTGTGCTACCGGCAGTGGCAGCAGCAGAGGTGTGATGGGGGTTCTGATTTCCCCTGATTGCCAGGTCACCTCCTGCCCCTGAGGGCTCCCAGACTCTGAGAGGGGCAGGCCAGGCTGAGGGACCCTGCCTCCAGTGCATGAATTTTTATGCACCAGGCCTCTAGTTTGAAAATAAAAGATTAAAATATAATTATATTCAGGTGATAGAAATTTCATTTATTTTATTTATTCATATTTTTAATCCTCAACCAAGGATATGTTTTTAATTGATTTGAAAGGGAGAGAGAGAGGAAGCGGCGGGGAGAGAGGGAGAGAGAGAGAGAGAGAGAGAGAGAGAGAGATTGATCAGTTGTCCCACACAGAGATTGAATCAGCAACCTAGGTATGTGCCCTGACCAGGTGTTGAACCTGCCATCTTTCAGCATACAGGTGATATAAGTTTTTGGTCTAAAAAATGTAAGAGAAGCAGTTAAAACTATTATGACTAATAAGTAACTTTGGGAAACTAGTTAGAAACACGATAGAAAAATAATGTAAAACTAATAATTTTCTTATAAACCAGTAGCTACTAATTAAATACAATAGATTAAAAATGAACTTTACATTAAGAATAGCACTATCCATGATATCAAAGCAATTTTTTGAGACCCCAGCATGTACAAGTGTTGAGCCTTATTGTTCTTCTCCTCAGGGGCTTAAATTCTAGTGGATAAAACTAACATGCAAACCTGCAATCACAATAGAGTATGTTAAGTGCTATGATGGAGGGAACATGTTGGATGGGGATGCTCCAGCTGAGTTCCAAAGAAAAAGTATGAATGTTAATAGGGAATGATTGTTCAGGTATGAGAAGTGATGATGGAAAATAGTATCAAGGTGTGAGAGGGAATCTCATTAATTCAATAAGCCTAGACTGCAGGGTGCAGAGGAGGGATTAGGAGTGATGAAGCTAGTGAGATAATATGTAGTCAGCGCACTGAAGTCTCTGTGGTTGTGTTGAGACTATAGGGAGATCCCACCTTAAACAACCTCCTCTCTCTCTCTGTAGGCATTCTGTGGGTGCCAATCACTTGGATGATGTTGGTTCAGTTTCTGTCATTTTATTCTGAAGTTAATTAGTGTGAGGCTGCTTGTCTTTGACTCTACCTATATAACCAGGGTAATTGAATTACCTTCTGATTAATGTGCTGAACAGGCACATTAATTGCACCAAATACCTTTCCAGAGGATGGGTACCTACAATGAGCTTTTGACCCTGAAGCAAAGTCTCAGGATGGTCTTTGTGGTGGATCTGAGTCACCTGAATCCACTAGTGGACCTTATACAGACCATGAGGTCCCACTGGGATAGGTGGGCCCTGGCATAATGGGACTGTGTGTATTTGGGTCTGCCTGATAGATGCACCTGGGAAAAATGCATGTATGGCAGGCCTTTCATTAGGGAGGTGCTATTCAGATCCTGGGCTGGATTTTCACAAAGAACAGTAAGGTTCTGCTAAGAAATGTGGATGATTCTTTGCTTGGGCCAGCTGAAAGTAATGAGATTCTAGCTGGGTGGGAATGTCATAAGTTCATGCACATAGTTCTATGATGGTCAGATATGTCCTTGAGGACTTCTGCTTTTAAGATTTTTGAATTAAATTTCACAAGACATATTATCCATCTTACTTGGCACTCATTGAGCTACTCAATGGTAATGTTAATAATAGCAGGTAACAGTTTTAAAGCTATTTATAAAGTTATAAAGCTAAGTGCTTTCCTTGAATCTTAACACCTCTAGTAGGTAGACATGAATTATTATCCCCATTCTATCAAAGGAGTGGATTTGAAGCTGGAAATAGTGTCTTATTGAAGGTCATTCAGATAATTCTTTGGGGAAGTGGGTCTCAAACCTGTGCGTATCAGAATCCCAAGTGCATCCTCTTGGAGCATTATACTGTCTCAGGGAGGATCAGGAGTTTAAGAAATGGAATTTTGAGTCTGAGTGGTCAGGATGTCATTTTCTGTTCTAAAGATAGCTGCAACTATGCAGCTTGAATGCAACTTTATTGACTAGGAAGTTTTTTTTCTACCCAGGAAGTAGTTTTGGTCCTCTTTTGAATGAAAAAACATGCTCATGGAGACCTTAGGATGAGCTGGAACTTATTAACAATTTGGATACATTGAAATGACTTATGTCAATTGGTCTGGAATGAAAATGTGGAAAGGGACAGACACAGGTAAGCAATGAGTGCAGATTTACAGAGCAGGTTCTGAAGCATAGACGAGGTGCAGCTGGCAATGGTCAGATGGGGAAGCTCACGGAACAACCACAGCCTGTGCAGAGCATGAACAGGTATAAGCAATCATTCTCCCTTTGAAATGTTTTGTCATAGGCATCTAGCCCTGCTTGAATATTGTCATTCTCAGCAGCAGAAGGAAACAAAGAATGCACTGATTCAACAGAACCCCAGTGGTACTAAAGCTCCAAGAACCTATGAACAAAGTGCTGAACACTGCAGTCTTGGGGCGGGTTGTATTTGGTAGCTGGGGAAGGCAGGAAGTGATATACCAGGTGCAGAACTGTCACTTCGTAGCTCAGTCAGTAGCTCGGCAATCCTTCCCTGTACACACTTTTGTTAGGTCACCTGTGCTTGTTGTAGTTTTTGCCTTTTTGTGACTGGAAGACTTCTGATCTCTTTATCATGATGAGTCTAAAAATGAAAAAGACTAGTTTACCATATATCACCTCATTATTTTAGGCACAATATTGTTTTGGGCACATGTCTTGTAAAACTTCAAAGGTTTATCTTTTGACATAAAAATAATGAGAAACTAAATGAAGTTTAGTTGTTTATTAATGTAAAATGAATGTCATTTTATTATATTTGGCATTAATAAAAACCAAAGTATTGTGTTAAAAATTTACTGCATCACTACTATTTATTTCCCTATTTTAAGTGGAATTGTATATTAGGAGCCTGGTGCACAATATATTGTGCACTTGGAGAGTCCCTCAGCCCGGCCTGTACCCGCCCATTCCACGGCCTGCCACCCATCCATCACGCTCCACCCACCCCACACACCCCAGGGCCCACCACCTGCCCCATGCACCCCGCCCACCCCACACACCCTACCGCCTGCACTGCACCCGCCTTCAAGGTTGTGCTTCTGGCCTCCATCTTGGCTGAGTTAGTTTTCATACAGCCACTCTGATTGGCTGGTGGGCATGGCTTAGGCATCCCAGAGAAACTGTCAATTTCAATATTACTCTTTTATTCGAATATATATATATATAAACTTTAAATATACTACTTGATGGGAATAAGCCAGGCTTATAGTGTCCTGTGCTTTTATGATCTGAAAAACAAAGTCTGTGGGCAGATACTGGATAATGACAGCCTGTGCTTTTTGAGCTATGACAAGAATACATATTGGCTGGAATACTTGGAAATGATGATGGTTTAACTCCTACTATTAAGTTTACGACATCGTCTAAGGTTAGATCTCACTCCTAATGGTGGCAATATCTTACCGTTACAAGGTACTTTCATCATGACGGGTCCCAGAGTACCCTCTAAGTATATGTCTACAGGAATCACTATTTTCTGCAATGCAGCCATTTCTTAGGAGAACAACAACACCCATAAAATCACAGCAGCGTGGTACCAAGAACAAAGGTGATGATATAACAGTCAATCAGACCTTAATGTTAAAGCAACATAATGTACTCACCCAATTTGATGGGTGCACCAATAATAATGTCCTTCAAAGGTTTCCATGTGATGAATATGAAGTCAGTACTTGACTTTTATAGGGCCCCTGACAGAACACTATCTCTTAACATTTTGCCAACTTAGTATTTTTTCAGGGTAATAGTATTACCCTATTCAGAGGCAACAGTTCTCTCCTGTAGCCTCATAAAAAATAGATGTGTATCCCCTCTACTACCCATATGTTTTTTGGAAATTGCTAATTTCTGTATTGCCTTTGTTTTTGTTTTCTCATTAGGAAATAATTGACATGCCCTGAAAGGATACCAGAAAGATTTTTAAACAACCCCCAGTATTTGCCTTTGTAAAGGCAAATAGAAATTGAAAATAAGAGGCTTCATTCTCCCTATTGAAAATATAGGAAGCTACTCTCCTCCCTTTTATTAGAGGATTTATTTCAGAAAAACATTTAAGTTTCTTCTCTCTCCCTTTGAAATGTGTGTAAACCTTCTAAAAAGTCTCTTATCAGTATTATGACCCAAGAATGTTTCTCAAGGATCTGGGAACCAACTCTTGGGAATATAATCAATCGAAGAAGACAGCACTCCTATAGCCCAGTTCCTGGGAAGGGGCTCACTTCAAAGGGTGACTGGCCCCAAAACTTCCTCCCATCATGAAATTATGAGAAATTTATTTTTCCTTTGGAAAAACCAGCTAGCTAACACAAACAGTCACCTCAATTGCCAGGTGAATTTAGGGTGAACTATGCCTGACAGATGGAGTTGCCAAGCCCTCTTCCTTGAGGACTAGTTGTTCTTTATCTTGAGAATAAGTGTGTAATGGGTTCTGTCTGCCTGGCTACATAAAAAGGAGAGATTTCTTTTTGTCTTTGCAATCTCTTAGCAGATTGTCTGTGATGAGCACCACCTTAGGATTTAATACTTATTCCATAATAAAACTGTTTCTCTCTCTTTACCTTTGTGGAGAAGTTTCCTGGGTTGGCAGTAAATTTTGATTTTAATCATATTTCCCCAGCACCTTCCTTTGTGGCAGTTGCCACTGGATGGTTAGTGAAGTTTTATTAGAATAGCCTAGGCACGGCTGTTAGAGTCCCTGCATCCTGTCAAATTAGAACAGCTAGCCGTCCTGAAGCCTCCCAGTGAGCTAGGCACTGTTCTATGTGCTTTAATGTATTTCTCTTCTAATCGTCTAAGAAAACCTGAGGTCACTTTAATTTACTTGTACATTCAAAAAAATAAAAAGGTAACTCTTGCCATTTGTGACAACATGGATGGACCTCGAGAACATGATGTTAAGCAAAATAAGTCAGAAAAAGTTAAGAACCATATGATTTCACTCATGTGAGATATAAAGGGGAAAGCAACAAGTAAATAGATGAGGAAAATAAACAAACAAAAACTCATAGACACAAACAGCAATGCGATGGCTGGCAGAGGGAAGGGGTGGTGATGGTAAAGGGCGAAGGGGTCAAATACATGGTAACGGAAGATGATTTGACTTTGGGTCATAGAAATGTATCCAGGGAACTGTGCCAGGTCCCTGGGTAATCAAGGCTGATGGGAGCACAGAAGCCTTGTTGGAAATACACCAGAATGACCAAAGGCCCCTCTGGGCATGTACCTAAATGGGGGTTCAAGGACTCTGAGCCTGGGAATCCTAATCAGGCCAAGATAACATGAGCGAGTGCAAGGACACAAGGCACACTGTGCCCTTCAGTAGCCAATATGATTGATGTAACTTTTGGCACGAAGCCTTCTTTGTCTAAATGGTATAAAAGTACATTACCGACCTGATAGTTATCTGGAGTAAGCTGGAGTCAGACGAGGATAGAGTGAGAAGAAGTCTTCTAGAGAGAGCAGCTGGGCAGGAGAGACAGGAGAAGGTGCTGAGCTGGACGGAGAGCTCGGGTACTGCTACAATGTGAGGCAGTGAGTCTAGGAGGCAGTGGGTTTAGGAGGCAGCGAGTCTAGGAGGCAGCGAGTCTAGGAGGCCGCAAGTCTAGTAGGCGGCAAGTCTAGGAGGCAGTGTGTGGCTGCTCAGATAATAGCTGTGGGCACAGAGACTGAAGCTGCTTTATAGGAAAGATATATGTTCACCAGCCAGTGTCCTGCCTGTATGGACTTTGCTATGAGGACTGTTCTTGTCTGATGGCTATATGGCCGCTGGCTTCTGCAATAAAATCTCACTCTTATACACCCCAACCTCTCATAGTTTCTCCATCTAAGACCCAGCATCCTAGGAGGTCCAACCCCAGGCAGAGGGGCACAGACCCAACTAGTGAGCAAAAGATAAAGGAAGAACTTGGACTCAGTTCCCAATAGTTAGTACAGTGGGCAGGGTTCGAGGAGAACCAGCCCTGGCATAGTCAGATAGGAGAATTTAGAAGAATAGGAGGACTCACAGCCACTCTGAACAACTCAGAGAAGCAGAGCTCCGGCTGCATGCTCTGACACTTGAAATCTGTATAATCTTATTAACCAATGTTGCCCCAATAAATTTAATAAAAAAGTAACTACTTACACAGTAAACATTAGTTATCACTATATTTGGCTTACAAATTTTATAGAATGCCAGGGAGGGCTGTTGTGAAAATCCTAAATTTTACTTCTGAGTATCTTTGGTTGAGTCTTTGACTCTCTCCAGTCATCTGCCTCTGATCCTTAATGCCAGCTCGAATTCTTCCTTCTTGATTCATCTCCCTTATTGATCTTATGGGAAGTCTGCCTGCTTGGGGAGATGGAGGTAGGAGCAGAAGAGACTTTCCTGAGTAAGGCTAAAGGCTGCCTAAGGCAGATTCTTATTGATCTTATTCCATCAACAATTGACCAGAATGAGAATACCTCTTTTAGTTCAACCTTTTTCTTTTGCTATATTAAGATTCTTAATTAAATGGACTCAGACAACAGTGTGTTAAGGGCCAGAGGGAGGGGAGGGAAAGATCTACCTGGAGGTGGGTGAAGGTGGGGGGTTATGGGAGCATTTGTAATAATGTCAACAATTTTTTTAAATTCTTAATTAAAATTTTTTCAAATATTTCCAATAACTTTTAGGCTCCCATTTTTATTAATATTTACTAGAATTAAATATAATAATCTAAATAATGTAGTCAGTGTGGAGTACATGGAAGGAGCTCAATAATTATTAGCTGATATTAGATATAATAGGCCAAACAATGTAGAGGTGGAGGGAGGGAAAGTGGGGAAGCATACAGTGACTTTGAATGCTGCTTCTGTTATTATGTAGCTTTCATGTAAACTTAGGAAAAGCCTATACCCCCTCTCTGAGTCTGTTTCCTCATTTCTGAATGAGAATAATACTAGATACTGTGTTAAAATCTAAAAGAATTTTGAGGGAAAAGTCAGCAAGCAGACTGGAAGAGTACATAGGTTTTGGGTGGGTCAGGGGGTGGGTGTCTTTGTCAGTCTTCCCTCCAGTATTCAGGGTAAATCTTAGGTAACAGGCCCAGTAAGCACATGATGCAAGCTTCCTCCACAACCAGTTCCACTGAGTCACACATAAGCCGCCTCAGCGCCGGTCCACAGGTGAACTCCAGTGAAAGGACGCCAACTTCCAGTTATTGATGAAGAAGTTTTGGTGATGTGAGGTGTAGCATTGTGACTATAATCAACAGTACTGTCCTATATACTTGAAATTTGCTAAGAGATCTTGTATGTTGTCAACACACACACAAATGGAAACCGTGAGGAATGGATTTGTCAATTGACTTATTGTGGAAATCAGTTTGCAATATACTTGTATATCAAATCATGTTGTACACTTTAAACTTAAACATTCTATGTCAAATATGTCTCAATAAAGCTAGGGAAAGAAAATCTAGGGGGTGGGTTGCCAAGCCAATGAAATCAGAATCATTAGGGGTGGGGCTTGAATATTTGCATTGGAAAACTGCCCAGAGAATTCTTATGTTCCTTATAGCTGAAACTTACTTTTATTTTGCAGAAGCAGAAGGCCACTGAGGCTAGCCAGCTCTCCAGTCTGATTTCCTTCTGCAGGCCAGTATACCTTTTCTTGCCACTATTTGGCTTTTGTATTTAAAACATGCAAATCAATTCTAAAGTTAGCTTAAGCCGATTTAGCAATTGTGCTGTTAAAAATGGCGTAGGATTCATTCTTAGGTCAAAGTCTGTGTTACATTTGTGTGATACACTTCCTCTGTCAGCCTGCAGGTTTGAACATTGCTCATCTGGTGCCATCTCCACGACTTTTGCATCAGCAAGAGCTCTGCTGTTTCTCCTCGGCACCACATAGCCAAGTCAGCCTCCATGAGGGGGTGTTAGTGCTGGAAGGTCACCTTCTGCATGCACCTCTGTGTTGTCACCCTGACTGGGCAGCCACATCCTGTCAGTTTGTTTCAGGTGTGTCACAGGAAATGGCATTCGTGTAGCTCTGCAGCTGTAGCAGTAACCCAAGGCTAAATGTTGAAAATGGGATTTTCTCAGAGAACAAAGCAGATAATTTTTCATTTTATTCACCACTCTCCTCCACAGCAGCAGTTTCTCACAATCCCTCTCTGATTTTTATCACAAAAGATGGGGAAGTGTGTGAGGTATTGATGCCATGCTTAGAAAGCTCAGACATTGAACAGAAGCAGAGAGACTTCATTTTCCAAACAGCAGCAGAAAGCAGCCCTGACCAAACAGCCATACCTGCTTGGTGACAATAGAAAGGAAAAGTCTGCTGAGCTCCTGAGGTGCCTTCGATGGAGGGAGGCTGGGGAAGGGGTTGGTCTGCCTGAGTGCCGACACATGAGAATGCATTATTCCATGAAGTGTATTTCTGATGTCAGTTGCTATGCTCAGGATTATTTGCTTCATGCTTGAAACAGATGAACACAATGGGGATAGTAATAATGATAGCTAATCTGTACTGAGTGGCTGTGTTTTTCCAGGGACTGCAGGCGAGTAAAATGACACTATATCGTGATTCTGGCAGTACCTACCTCGTGGAGTTGTTTTAAAAATGAAATGAGATAGGCAAGTGAGATGTTTACCAGAGGTTGGGGTGCCCTCAAAGTGCAGGTGCTAACTTTGGTCAGGGCCAACCACGCGGAGCTCTGTCCTCAGAGGAGCTGAGGGAAGTATAGTTATGTAAAGCAATTTGTACCTAGCTTACCTAGTAGATGAAAGGCTACTTACTCATTGCTTCCTCTCATCCTATGAAGCACTTAAAACCTGGGCATTAGAAGCAAATTTTCTTCTCGTTCTTTATTTATTTATCTTTTAAAATGTCATCATGGTAAGGCCAATTTCCTCCACAATATCTCATTTTTTAAAGTAATGAATAATTGATGCCTCTTAATTTTTATGTAAAGTCCAGGCAAACGCTATTTGAAACTAGTCTCTACATCCCTCACAACCAGATAGTTTCCTCTACATCCCTTTTGTAAGGAAATTCCTGAGCTGCTACTACTTCTCTCATCTGTGGAAATACAGCTTGCAGGAGGGATCTAACTTTGATTACTATTATTTAAGACATTTTAGTCAGCCCTAACCAGTTTTGCTTAGTGGATAGAGCCTCGGCCTGTGGACTGAAAGGTCCCAGGTTCGATTCTGGTCAAGGGCATGTACCTTGGTTGCAGGCCCATCCCCAGTGGGGGGTGTGCAAGAGGCAGCTGATCGATGTTTCTAACTCTCTATCCCTTTCCTTTCTGTAAAAAATCAATAAAATATATATTTTTTAAAAAGACACTGTAATCTTATTTGTTGTTGCTAGTAATCTTCACCAGAGGATATTTTTCCATTGATTTTTAGAGAGAGTGGGAAGGGAGAGGGAGAGACAGAGAGAAACATCAATGTGAGAGGGACACATCCAATTAGTTGACTCCTACATGCACCCCGACTGGGGCCAGGGAACTTGCAACCAAGGTATATGCCTTTGACTGAAATTGAACTTGGAACCCTTCAGTTTGAAGGCCGATGCTCTATCCATTGTGCCAAACCAGCTAGGGCTGTAATCTGATTTCTTTTAATCTTTATCCAAGGACATACTTAGAAAGAATGGAAAGGAGAGAGAGACAAAATATTGATGTGAGAGAGAAACATTAATCAGTTGCCTTATGTACGTGCCCCTATTGGGGATTGAACCCACAACCCACATATGTGCCCTGGCAGGAAGTCAAACTGGCAACCTTTCGGTGCACAGAACAATCTTAACCAACTGAGCCACTCTGGCTAGGCAAGACATTGTACTCTGGTCTTTTATGATGTCTTCTACTGAGTATTACAAAATTTAAAATTTCCCCTCCTGGTTACTCTGGAACATGTAAGTGTTGATGAGTTTGTGGCTGATGTTGAAAATATTGCTACTTTATTACAAAGCCCCTGGGTTTCTCTGCTTTTGTCAGCCCTTGGGTGAGCCCTGGTTAGATACTTCTGTTAATGGAATGGACTGTTCAGACCCTTTGCTAATGAGGAAAGTAAGTTTCAGTGATAGGTAAATTAAATAGATGTACTGGTTTGTTGTGAATTTTACTTTAGTCTTTTTGCTCATATTAAGAAATTATATAGACCTTTTCCCTCCCAGGAGCCTGCACTCACCTTTCCCTTCCCACCTCATCCTCCCCCTCTCCCTTCTCCAAGGCAAGTTACAAATACCTTCTTCACCCCCAACCTGCAAGGGCCTTTCCTTTACCTCTATAACTTGTTAACTTGCTTCCTAAGCCCATTTCTTCTACAAATTACTTTTCCTACATCATATATATATATATATATATATATATATATATATATATATATATTCTAAAATACATAGGTTAGCAAAATTTTACTTCCCATCCCTGTTCTCAGCTCTGTGTTTGTCCTTCTAACTTAAAATTCACACATATGCTCTTTTACTTGAAGAGTTAGAGACAAGATATTTATATATATTTTCTATCTACTTCCAATCCTTTTTGAGCCTAAAATTCAGCCTAATTTAATACTGATAAAGAAATTTTGAATAAAATTTTGAAAAAAGGAATTTTGAATATCCTATATAATAAAGAGGGAATATGCAAATTGACCATCACTCCGGTCAATTTGCACCCACAGCTGAGGTTAAGTTCCCATAACGAGCCTTAAGGAGCAATCAGCAGGGACCTGAGGCTGCACGCCCACCCACCTCCTGCATGGGGCTTGACAGGGGACCTCAGGTCCTGCCTTCCAGCCCCAGGGCTTGACAGGAGACCTCAGGCTACTCCCCCTGCCCTGGCACCAGGCCAGAGGAACTCAGGCTGCACCCTCTTCCCTGGTGCTGGGCCAGGGGACCTCAGGCCATGCCTCCCGCCCTGGCCCTAGGCCAGGGGAACTGAGGCTGTGCCCCCCACTCAGCGGGACTTGACAGGGGCCCTCAAGGTGTGCCTTCCTCCCTAGTGCTGGGCCAGGGGATTTCAGGGTGTGCCCCCTGCCCTGGTGCCAGGCTGGGGGATCACAGGCAACTCCCTCATCCCAGCAGGGCTTGATGGGGGACCTCAGGCCATGTCCCTCTGCCCTGGCACCCAGGGGACCTGAGGCTGCACCCCCCTACCTGGCAGGGCTTGACAGGGTGGGACTGGCCGGGTCTGGATCTAGCCCAATGAAGGGGGGCCATCCAGGTTTGGGTCTCGAGCAATTTTGAGGTGCACATGGGTGGTTGAAGACTTGAGTCTGGGTTCCATGGTGCACCCCGGACTCTGACAGGAGGAAGATTTTCATATACGTTACTAATTTTCTTTAATCTCTGACACTTCTATTATAAAGAAAGGGCAAATAGCAATATTAAAATATTTCCTATAATTAATCCCCTTTTAATGTGCACGAATTTCATGCACTGGGCCACTAGTTTATATATATAAAAGCATAAGCAACTGTTACAACAGAACGACGGGAACAACCAGTCACTATGACATGTACTAACCACCAGGGGCCTCAATGCAGGGGCTGTCTCCTGGTGGTCAATGCACTCCCATAGGGGGGAGCACCGCTCAGCCAGAAGCCGGGCTCACAGCTGGTAAAGGCAGCTGTGGTGGTGGGATCCTCTCCCACCATGGAAGCACTACCTAGTGGTGGCAGCAGGCACAGCAGGAGGGGATGAGCATGAGCAGTGCCTGGCCCCAGTTTGAGCTCCTCCCTGGCCACCCACTGATTCATGCACTGCTGCATTCCTCAGGAAATGTTTGACTGCTGGTTTAGGCCTGATTCCTGCAGGCCTGGCTGGGATTGGGCCTAAACCAGCAGTCAGACATCTCCAAGGGGTCCCAGATTACAAGAGTGCAGGTCAGGCTGAGGGACACCTCCCCCCTGAAAGTGCATGAATTTTGTGCACTGGGACTCTAGTCCTATCTAATAAAAGAGTAATATGCAAATGGGTGTCACTCCATGACAAAGATGGCCACCCCCATGGCCACAAGATGGAGGTGCCCAGTCCGGCTCAGCCCCACTACTGAAGTGGTCAGGCCTGTTAACCAGGCAGGTGATGGGGGAGGCAGGGGCCTGAGGGGTGGAACAGGTGATTAGAGGTGTCTGGGGGTTCTCTGCCCAGGCCAGAGGCCTTCGCCAGAGGCCTCAGGCATGGACAAGGGTGGAGTCAGTGATCAGAGGGTACAGGGGCAGAGCCAGTGATTGGAGGGGTATGAGGGTGCCCTACCCAGGCATAAGGCCTGGGACAGAGGCTGCAGGCCTGGGTAGGGGCAAGGCTGGAGATCACAGGGGCCTGGATTCTACAGAGCCAGCGATCGGAGGGGCAGGGGTGTAGCCTGCTATCACAGGGGTCTGGGTCCCGGTGGAGCTGGCAAAGCAGGGGTCTCGGGATCCCCTGCCCAGGCCTGCAGCCTTGGATAGAGGCTGCCAGTGGGGCAAGGGCAGAGCTGGCAATGGCAAGGGGCAGGACCAGAGCTGGTGATCGCAGAGGCCTGGGCTCTGTGAAGCCAGAGATCGGAGGGGTTTGGGGGTCCCTTGCCCAGGCCTGCAAGCTCAGCCAGAGGTTACAGGCCTGGGCAGGGATGGAGCTGGGATTGGAGGGGCAAGGGTGGAGCCGGTGCTGGGAGTGAACTACAGAGGAAACACCTTTTTTTACTGCTCATTGGCTAAGCCCTCTGTATGCCACTGGTAATATTCTTAGTAACTTGGGTAATAAGAATCCCTAAAGGCAATCTAGGGTTTTTCCACCACACTCCTGGAGAAAAAAAATGAAGGTCCACTGCTGGAGGGCTAAGAAATGTCATATCCTGCCCTAGCCAGTGTGGCTCAGTGCATAATGCCTCAGCCTGCTGACTGCAGGGTCTGGGTTCAATTCTGACCAAGGGCATGTAACTAGGTTGCAGGCTCCTCCCTGGCTGGGGCCCATGCAGGAGGCAACCAATCAAAGTGTTCCTCTCACTTTGATGTTTCTCTCTATTTTTCCCTTCTCTTCCACATTCTCTTAAAATCAATGGAAACATATCCTCAGGTGAGGATAAAAAAAGAAAGAAAGAAAGAAATATCATATCCTATGAAAGACACATCTTGGAAATGCCTAAAGAAAGTTGTCATTTTTTCATGGTGAAGGGTCTGGGGTCTGTGTTGATTAAAACACCTTGGTGGCTGTGGTGACTGGCAGTGGCTGCAGCAGCGGGGTGATGGGGCTGGTGGCTTCCCCCGATTAGCCTGGTTGCCTCCCAAAAAGGGAGGCCAGACTGTGCTCTTAGGCCCACTCCGTAAGGGGAGCAGGAAGCAGGCCTAAGCTGTCAGTAGGACACCCCCTGAGGGCTCCCACTATGTGAGAGGGGGCAGCCTGGGCTGAGGACTCACCCCCCAGTGCATGAATTTTGTGCACCAGGCCCCTAGTATAGTATAAATGGGAACAGTGTGACATTTCACTGTATTTTTAATGAAGCTATTGTTAATGGCCTATCTATCTATCTATCTATCTATCTATCTATCTATCTATCTATTATCTATCTACCTATCTATCATCTATTTATCTATCTTCTGTCTATCTACCCCCCAAAAAATAGCAAAAGATTTATAAGAAGTCTTCTTTGATATCCTTTTTTTCAGAAGTCTGTGTTGTTATAAAATCGTATAGGAGGTTGATACAGCTTAGAGAAAGTAAAACATCAGTGCAGGATGCTGTATTAATGGATGTAGGGACAATGAAAATGAATTGCCTGAACGAGGAATAAATTGGTTCACTTTGGTGGTGCATAAATTCTATCAGGCCGTTTGGACACAGTTTAATAAATTTTGTTTCATTGAGTGAAATGCTTTTCCATTAGCTGGAAAGAGCGGCAGTGTCTCTGAGAAGCAAGAAAGAGCTGCAACAATAAATGACAAAATGTGCAGAACAGATTAATTCACTAACACAAGATTTTGAGGAATAGGAAACAAGGGGTAGAAAACAATATATTGCTGGTAAAGTCTGGTGCAGAACTGGTCTGACTTTCCTGATTTGACATTTCTACCACCGGAAGTCCTGTTATTCTAGGTTTGTTTAGTGTATTATTTATCTATTTTATGTAACAAATGAGTGTCAATTTAGTAGAACACACTTATCATCTCACATTTTCTGTGGATCAGGAGTCCGGGCAAGCTTCAGCAGGGTCCTGGGAAACAATGCAATCAAGGTGTTGGGCAGGGAATGGATCAGCTTTCAAGCTCACTCAGGTTGCTGACAAATTTCGTTTCTTTGTGAATAGAAAACTGAGAGGCCCACATGTTGCTGACTGTTGGTTAGCTGACAAAGTCTCTTACACGCCACTCTCAGTTCCTGGCCACACATCCTGTCTCTATAGAGCTTCTCACTCATAACATGGCTACTTACGTCTTCAAAGCCAGTAAGGGAGAAAGAAAGTATATCTCTAGAGCAAGTCTTTTAACAAGATGAGATTTACATAATGCAGTCTCTGGAATGACACCACATCACCTTTGCCATAGTCTGTTGGTGAGAAGCAAGTCACAGGTCCTGCCCACACTCAAATGGAAGAGATTACACGAGGCAAGAAAACCGTGAGGCAGGATCACAGGGCCATCTTACAGTCTGTCAGGCCCATTACTGAGTCAGAACATTTGAGCCACACAGAGATGGAAACTACCCCTTCAACAGGGCATGGGACCTCTCTGAGACAGTGATCTCACTGCAAGGTCACCTTGGCAGAGTCTCAGTGAGCCCTCTCTGGTGGCAGAGGAGGCAGTTCCTCCTTAGACTTTTCACTTTAGTATCTGACTTGGTTATTGCCAATCACTGTGTTTATCTTTAGAGGTTGTGTTGGGTGAGAGAGCTGTAATGAGTTGAAAAATGCCTTAGACTACTTACATCTTTCTGAGATTTTCTTAGAGGAAGGAGAATAGGTTTTCTTAGCTATATCAAAGTGCCTTTGGTATTCTGCAGCATTAGTATAATTCTTAATCGGTTACAGAGAAAAGGTGTTGTACATTGATTTCTTTAGAAGTATCCACTGCCACATTGGCTGACATCTTCTGCAAAATCTGCTATATTGTGTGTGTGTGTGTTTTGCTTGAAAATAGTTGCAATTAACAATTCTAAATTCATTGATCCTAAGAATAGCAAGGCTTTTACTGGTAGATGGTTAGTGCTAGTGATGATTTACAGTCAAGATGATGATTATTTAGCTGAGAATGGCTTATTGCCTCCTGAGGGGCTGGCTCATAGAATGCCACTCATAACTTAGTTTTTATGGTGTTTCTTTCACAACAATTAACCTAATTTTTTTCTCCCTGTTTTTAGTTGCCCCATTTCCAGTCATTTATTCTGCAAATTGCTTCTGGGCACTCCTTAATGTTTGTGCTGCCACATCTACAGACCTGATATGAATAGCACACTCTGCCTTGAAAGTGGGCACTAATTGAATTTGCTTGCATTCAGTGATTTTAATGGAGCTCTTGAGTGTCGTTCAGTGACAACTTTTATATGAAAGACACTGAAAAAAATTAACATGTTACATTTAGTAAATTATCAATTAGCTCCATTATATCAAAATCAGTCACCCACATTTATTAATATTACATTCAAAAAAGCATGGATTTTATGCCAGGCTTCCAATCTCTTTGCGTCCATGGGACAGTGTTTATGTCAGCATCATATTTTCTTTAGAAAAAAACAAAACAGCAACACTGAAACAAAACAAAACAAAACAAAAAAACATAATAAGTGATTCTTAGGTGGAAAGAAAACCTGAAAACAGTGGGTTGTGCTATTTTTCATTTCTCTCTTCTTTCTGACAGACTCCTCTAAAATGATTAAGTGAAAACTGATCTGTTCCCAATTACAGATGTAAATGGTAGTTATCACAGCTCATTTTTGGGTCACATTCTTCTTATAAGTAATGTTTAGGCAAAGATAGTGAGATGTGAGATAATCACTTTTGGAAAAATTTATTTTGCTGTTATAAAGAAATAGCTCCCATTCTTCATGTTGAAGTTGTATCCACATGTGACATCTGGTGCTCTGGCAGCCACCTTGAGGCTTTGAAGAGAGTTGACTTGCCAAAGATGGCAGAATAGAAAGCGGGAAGGAAACCCAATCTCTATTACATCATTTAACTTCTATCCTAGAGATGCCCAACATTGGTACATCTTAATACCTATTAAACAAAAGATCTTTGAAGTCATCTGTAGGGGGCTGTAAAACTCCAGCTTGAGTCAAGGGAGAAGAATCGGGTCTAGGCCCAAGTCTTTTCTTTGTCCAAGCAGGAGGCCTGGTCAACCAAGAGGTGACACAAGGACAGTCACCCCTGCAAAGAACCCTGTACGTGCGTGCAAGCACATAGTAGTGATTAGAATCTAGATTAGAAGAATCTGTGGTACGGTACATTTTCTGAGAAATGTTTTCTGGCGTATGAGGAATAGGTCAAGGGAAAGGCAGCTCATCCTTGAGAGAGATAGGTGCTGGGAATGACTTCAAGAAGTTGGCTATACGCCCTGAATTGCTGTATAAAAGATTGTAGCTGCAAATAAAGAAGCGCTTCTTTCTGCCGACTGAGCAGGGATGGAGTCCTCCTGACCCCCATCTTTTTTGTGTCTGTCTTTTTTCTCAGCCTCACCTCCTTACCTTCAGGACCTGTTCATGCCGGCAGGTTCTGGCAGTCATCAATAAACATTGAGATTATAAAGGATCCTAAAACTAGCATGTTTGAGACCCATTATTTTAGACTAGGCTCCTTTCCTCTGGCTTTAGGAGAGCGCTATTTCTACTACCTTCTAGGCTGCATTTTTTTGTTGTTTTTTTTTTGCCTGTTACACTGGTAATTCCTGCTTAGTGGCCAGCTTCTAGTTTCCTTCTCTTCTTCTAAGGTTCTTCTATGCTTTCTACCTGAATACTTGTGACATGCATCGATCTCTGTATTTTGGGTCTCAACAGTCATTCTTTCTCTTCCTCAATGGGTTGGGGATCTTGGTTAAGTTTTCTTAAACAACATGGTGGTAGGCTCCTGTTTGTTTCTTTTCTTCCGCACATCCAAACTTCCTTCCTGTTTAGGAGACCCCCATATTTTTTGAATCTTTGTGGAAGACAGCTGCATTCCCACTTCAGGGATTGAAGGGGGCAGATACTCCTTCCCAATCATAGTTGGTAGGATACAGCCATGTGACCTGGATTTTGACTCTGGAATGGTGATGGGAATAGGAAAGATGGGTTAGGACTTGCCTGTGACAGCATGATGTATGCAGTTGTAATGGGGGTCATGTGCAATGCAACAGTAGTGGTGTCCAGTGGTGAAGGGGCAGTGCTGGTGGCAATGGTGTTCTAAACCATTGAGGGAATCCTGCTACATAGAAGCTTTTGTTCCTGTCCAGTTCATGTGCATCTTCCAACTTTCCTGAGGATTCTGCTAGCTACTTGACTTCCTTTCAATATGTTCATTTTCTGTCTAAGTGAACTTGAATAATGCTTACTATGTGCCTAGCACTAAGTACTTTTATACATTGATTCATTTAATATGCACAACAATGTTGTAAGAAAGATACTATTATAATCCTCTTCCTATGTATGGGGGAAATATGGTAGAGAGATGTTAAATAATGTTCCTCAAATCACACAGATAATACGTGGCCATGCCAGGATGCAAACTCAGGCAGACTGGCTCTAAGCCCAGACTTTTACGCATTCTCTAACACTTCAACTGAGACAAAGATAAAAGTCTAAATTATCGTTGGGCAGGCAATAGGCGCTGCCACATAAAATCTGGGCCTTTCATCAACTCTTACAACTATAATCTTTTTGACACACACACATGCTTTAATTTGCATATAAAGTCAAATTAAAAAAATAGCAGAACAATTGATGGTTGCCTACTGCAGGTATTTTTCTAAACATTTTTAATTTTCCTTTACAGCTGTGCTTTATGTGGACTGTAGTGAGAATCTATTTAGAATCTGTCAAAGAAGGTGGTAACAGCCTCTCTACCTTTAAATATATATATATATATATATGCATGCATATATACACACATCAAATATATGTTTACTGGAAGTTGCACTTAGTTCTTATGACTTCCTTGTAATAGAAATGGAGAAATGACCAATGATGTAAATGCACCAGCACTTCAGTGTGTGCTCCCCTATAATTCAGAATAATCTAGTCAGTTATATAATCTCCATGTCCATCCCCATACTCCTCCACTATCTAGGGACTAAGCAGGAGACTATAGAGGTGGTATTTTATTTTATCTAGCCCATAAAGTGAACACCACATAGTAGAATTAATTGGGAGGAAGAAAAAATTAAACAATGGCTAGAATTCAGGGCATTAGCGCAATTCCATACACCACTGTGCGATTACCAACCACATGGCTTCTCAGTAATTATATCATCACGAGCAGTGAAATTACATCCTAGTGATAAGTTAAAAGCTACAGCAGTGGCAATCCATATTAATAACTTTGAACATAATCTCAGAAAGCTAGTGCCTATGGTTCAGTAAGTACTACTACTTGAAGTTGGAATTAAATTTTAATTTACTATAGATTTAGCACATTACTTCTTTAACCTTTGTCAATGTATTCTTTGCTCTTCAAAAATTTCATAATCTCATTTAAAAAAAGGCAAAAAGTAGTACCATGGACCCCTGATAGACAATAGATAGCTGACTTTGAGACCAAAGGAAAGGTACTTTGCAGATTTCAGGGAGATGATGATATAATTGTGTCCTACTGAAAACTTTGATAACTGGGTGAGAAGGAGGCAACAGTGGAGATGAATTCTGATAGGATGAGAAGAGCTGTGTTTTGAATACAGGCAACACAGTGAACTATCTGGCCGGCCTTTCCTCCTCCATGTGAAGATAAAAACACACCACGTTCTCTTTTGAATGGCAGAGAAACCGGACTCTCATTCATTTGAATTTTCATTATTTTCCCCTGAATGATCAGACATTATTTGGCAGCCTAAGACTCATTCTGAACTTCAAGAGTAGCCAAAGTAAGGATGTCAGGCAAAATTTTGCTCTAGGGATATTGAACTGTAGCGGGGTTCAGTTTAGATGTTTGTGCTCAGTCTATTTCACCAGAGGGCCACTCTTTGATCAACACGGTGGTCAAGGCTGTGAAATTCGGAGCCTTTCAAGTCCTGCTTGTGAAACACCCTCCCTCTGCTAGGAAAACTGGGTCAAGCAGCACTTATGTCCCGACTGGACAGAATTTCATAGAAGTATTTTTTTCCTTTTGGTCATGGCTGTGGAAAATCAGGAAAAGAGTACAATTTCTTGCTGGCACTTATGGATAATGCAAACTAACCATATTTCTTGATTAGGCCCAGAGCAATCTATGTTCATTCCCTTCCTTACTTCCCATAATGTACACACATCTGTCTCCTAAGGATTTTTTGTACTTTATAGTTGTTGGTCTGTTTTATCTCTGACACTGCATTAGGCACATCTTCAGAATTTTAAGAGTGATGGGAAATTGATGCTGTCTGCTCTTACTCACTTCCACTGATTTGAAGAGTGTCTCGGGACTTCTGTGCATCCTTTGAAAGTGTTTATTTGGTTGAGTTTTATAGAAGTTGAGTCACCGAAATGTGCCAGAGTAAATGAGAGAACATTGAATTGGCTCCCTGGAGTAAAGAACCAGGGTGATAAATTGAACTATGAACACCTATAGGACTGGGAATTGCTTTTTATTTGTCTTATGTAGCTTGTTTACCTGAGTATACTTTTTATACCAACAGCACACTTTGCAATAGACACTCACATAAGACATATGCAGCACTGAAATATAAGGGAAGAGATCAGACTAAGTTCAAGCATTTTGAAATGGAGCTGCTGGAATTTCCAGAAAGTCCAGAGTAATTAATAAAAGCTTAAATGAGGAAAGAGCCGTGGAACTTGGTAATGTTGACAAAGGGCTACATCGCAGCCTGGCCATGTGCAGGATCATGGCTTGACCAGAGCCCTGGGTAACTCAGTGCAGTTGAACCTTGTAGCAGCTGAGTAGAAGAAAAAGCAGGAAAATGGGACAATACTCTAACCTATGTGGCATGCTGTGATGGAGGGAGTTACTATGTGCTAGCTGTTGGGGAGAATGGTCAGATTGGTGGTATATGATGAAAGTTTTGCCAAAAATTAATAGTCCAGCCTACCTGGCCTGATAGTAAATGCAAAGTGGGAATGCATTCAGAAGTAGAGTCTGAGCACTAGGGAATATACACAGGCAGTTTATCCTGGAAAATCAGTGGGAGCTATCAAAGAATTTGTCCTTCATTTATTTAACTAACTAGGAGCCCAGTGCACAATATATTGTGCACTCGGGGGTCCCTCAGCCTGGCCTGTACCCACCCAACCTGTGGCCTGCCACCCACCCACACACACCACCCGCCACTTGGCCCATCTTGCCCCACCCACCCACACCTGGCCCGTCACCTGCCCCACGGGCTCTGCTCACCCTGATGCCTGCACTGCACCCGCCTCTGGGGCTGTCGGCCTCCATCTTGACTGGGTTAGTTTGCATACAGCCACTCTGATTGGCTGGTGGGCATTGCTTAGGTGTCCCATAGAAACGGTCAATTTCAATATTATGTTTTTTTTTAGATTAGATACTTTTAAGGTACCTAGAATAGGCCAAGCACTCCTCTAGACATGAGGGATATAGCAGTACAGAAAACAGTGACAATCCCTTCCCTCATAGAGCTTATTAGTATATTCATGTAGGGAGATGCAGAAGGTAAACAATGTAAGTAAAATCTCTCTATATAAAGAGGTGATATGCAAATTGTCCAGGATGCTGTGATGGTCATGACTGCTCAGAAGGAGACTGCACGTGCAGGTGGGTGGGAGGGGACTGCATGTGCGGTGAGGCAAGCCATGAACGGCACAGGCTTGCAGAGAATGAAGCCTTCCAGCTCCCGTGGTGGTGATTAGGCCCACAGAGAACAGGGCCTGCCAGCTGCCGCAGTGGTGAGCAGGCCTGGAGACAGGGGCGCAGGAACTACAGAGGAAACACCTTTTCTGGCTGTTCCTTGGTTAAGCTTCCAGTATGCCACTCACAGTGTTCTTGGTAACTTGGGTAATAAGAATTCAAGAAGGTGATCTAGAGTTTTCCCACCTCACTCCTGGAGGAAAAAACAAAGGTCCACTGCTGGAGGGGCTAAGAAATGTATCCTGCCCTAGCCAGTTTGGCTCAGCGGATAGAGCCTTGACCTGCTGACTGCAGGGTCAGGGTTTTATTCTGGTGAAGGGCATGTACCTAGGTTGCAGAGTCCTCCCTGGCCAGGTTCCAGGTTAGGGCTCATACGGAGGCAACCAATCAAAGTGTCCCTCTCACATTGATGTTATGGCCCCAAGGCCCCACCAAGACTGACTTGGGCAGAGCTGCAGGGACCCTCAGGGGCTTGCCACAGGAGGAGGTATATTGGTAAGAGTCTCTCCAGGAGTTCAGTTCAGGCTTTAGATATGGAATCCCCTGGACTAGCAGGTCTGTGAAATAAAGGTTAAACTTTCCTCCCTTAGAGTGCTGGCTGGTCATTCTCCTGTGCATTCTGCCACAACAGTCTAGCTAAAATTTTTCTCAATTTTGATTGATCTTTTATATTGTTTTACTGATCTCTATTTAATTTAATTCCTTCCGCTAACTTTGGGCTTATCTGTTCTTTATTTTTTTTTAGTTCCTTAGGAGATAAAGTCATGCTGTCTAAAATATTTTTTTCTTAATAATATAAGCATTTACTGCTATAAACTTAACTATTAGAACTGATTTTGCTACATTCCATAGGTGTTGGTATGTTGTTTCCATTTTCACTTTTTTCAATATATTTTTTATTTCTTTCTTAATTTCTATACTGACTCATTGGGTTGTTCAGGAGTGTGTTTAATTTCCTTATAGTTGTAAAATTTACAGTTCTCTTATTATTTATTTTTAGTTTTATACTATTGTTATTGAAAAAGATACTTGGTATGATTTTAATCTTTTTAAATTTGCTAAGACTGGTTTTGCCTACCACATGATCTATCCTGAAGAATGTTTCATGTGTGCTTGAGAAGAATGTCTATTCTGCTCTTATGTAGTATGAAATGTTTTTTCTAATATGTCTGTTAGATCCATTTAGTCTAAAGTGGGGTTTAAGTCTAATGTTTCCTTGTTGATTTTCTGTCTGGATGATCTAATCATTGTTGGAAGTGGGGTATTGAATGCCCATACTATTATATATTTTTTCTACTTCTTCCTTCAGCTCTATTAGTATTTGCTTAATATATTTAGATCCTTTGATGTTGGGTTTATATATATTTATGACTGTTACATCTTTTTGATTACTTGATCTCTTTATCTATAATAATAATCTATAATAATAAAAAGACAATATGATAATTAGACCGGATGTCCTCTGGACAGCATTCTGGACAGTTCTTCCTGACTAACCCGGGGCTGGAGGGAAGCCAGCCTAGTCCCGGGTGCCTGCCAGCGGCTGGAGGAGGAAAGCCCAGGTCCCAGGTGCTGGAGAAAAGCTGGTGCCAACAGCTGGGGGGAAGGAAGACCAACTCTTGCATGAATTTTCCGGCATCAGGCCTCTGGTGATAATATAAAAACTTTGTCTGTTGTTATCATTTTTGGCCTAAAGTCAATTTTATCTTATATAAGTATAGCTACCCTTTTTTTTTTTGGTTTCCACTTGTATAAAATAACTTTTTACATTTCTCTCTTTGGGCCCATGTATATCCTTACTGAAATGTGTCTTTTGTAGGCAGCATATACTTGTGGCTTTTTAAAAATTTATTTATTCAGTCACTTTATGCTTTTTTTAAAATTTGAGCAGTCATTTTTATTTTGTAAAAAGTCTTTTTGATGGGAGGTGAAACGCAAATAAAATTAACAATTTTATTTATTTATGTTTAATTAAATTTATTGGGGGTGACATTGATTAATAGAATCCTGTAGGTTTCAAGTGTACATTTCTATGATACAAAATTTGTATATTGCATTGTGTGCTCACCACCCAAAGTTAAACCATTTTCCATCACCATATAAAATGAACCATTTTAAAGTGAACATTTCAGTAGCGTTTAGTACATTTGCAATATTGTGCAACCACTATATCTCTCTAGTTCTAAAACATTTTCATCACCCCAAAGTAAATCTTGAACTTATGAAGTAGTTACTCTCCTTTGGAGTATTTGGTATATTTAAATTTAGAGTAATTATTGATAGATAAGACTTACAATGCCATCTTATTGTGTTCTGATTATTTTGTAGTTTTCTTGTTCCTTTCTTCCTTCCTTTCTGCCTTCCAAAGTGAACTGGTGATTTTCTGTAGTGGTATGTTCTGATTTCATTCTATTTATCTTTTATGGTTCCACTATAGGTTTTTGCTTTGTGGTTAACATGCTTACATACAACATTTTATAAATACAACAGTCTGTTTTATTTTGATAACATATAAACTACCCTCTTACTTCCCCCATATTATGTTTCAAATGTCACAATTTGCTTCTCTTTGTATTCCATATTTGTTAACAACTTATAGTAGTTATAGTTATTTTTAATACTTCTGTCCTTTAACCTTTATAATATAGTTGAGTGTTATTAAACTATTAGGGTATTTGAAAGTTGACTATATTTACATATACCAATTAGTTATATAGCGTCTGATTATTTGTTAGTATTCTTTCCTTTTATTTAAAAGAAATTGCAGCATTTCTTGTAAGACAGGTCTAGTGGTGATGAGTTTACTCACCACTAAATTGGTGATGGATAAAGTATTTTTGATTGGCTTTTTAAAAACACTTTGAATATATCATCCCACTGTCATCTAACCTGTAAGACTTCTGTGGAGCAGTCTTCTGACAGCCAAATGGGGGCTCCTTTGTAGGTTACACTATTTTTTTTCTCTTGCTTTTAGATTTCTCTCTTGACTTTGATTTTTGACAGTTTCATTGCAGTGTGTTGAAGATTATTTGGGTTGAAATTATATGGTGGCCTATTAGTGTCATGAGCTTGGATATCCAAGTCTCTTCTCAGGTAAGGAACATTCTTAGCCATTATTTCTTTAATCTTTCTAGTCACTTTCTTCCTCTCTTGTTATGGTTCTGCTACGGGATTTTTGCACTGGAACATGTGGTGTTGCCCTGGGAAGGATAGTTCCCTGGAGTCTTTGTCCATTGGAGTCGAAGAATGAAACCACGGATGGAAGATGGTATAACAAAGGTGGAAATTTATTGAAGAACAAGTATAGACTCCCACGTGGGGAGGGGGAAAGAGTCCCCTCCCCCCACCCCTGCCCTCATTCCCTTTTCCCGGTTTATAAAGGCTGCAGTTTTTGTGCCTTGATATTCCCTCTGATTGGCTATTATTCTCCTTGATTTGGTCACTATAGCAACCCCTGGGCTCAAAGGTCAAACCTCACCTGGGATGTGTGAGGCACTTCTTTATTTTGTAAATGAAGACCTTTGGCTATCTCCAGTTTCCTTATCTTATGGAAATATAACATCTGCCTTTCCTTTGTCTTATGGAAATATAACTTCTGCCTCCCCCAGTTCCCTTGTCTTATAGAAATGTAACTTTTTGTAACTTGGAGGCTTGTGCTTTTTCCAGGAACCCCTTTAAGTTTTTATAAATTCCCTTAAATTCCTTTAAGTTTTTATAAATTCCCTGCCTATTTCACCCCTAAAATTCCTATTTTAGTTCTTTTGGTGATGTCTCAGAGATCAAGTAGGCTTTCTTCATTCTGTTTCTTTTTCTTTTTTGTTCTCTAATTGGGTAATTTCAAGGTTTTTATCCTATAACTCATACATTATTTCTTGTACTTGTTTATTCTTATGTTAATGCTCTTCATTGCATTTTTCATTCATTGAATTCACTGGATTCTAAAGCTCCAGAATTTCTGTTAGATTCTTTGTAATGATTTCTATCTCTGATAAATTTCTCATTTTGTGTATGTATTATTTTGCCAATTTCATTAAATTGTTTGCATTTTGTTTTGGACATTGTGTTTCCTGGAAATGGCTATTTTGAATTCTCTATCAGGTAAATCATAGATCTCCATGTCTTTAAGTTTGGATACCAGAAGATTATTATTATCCTTAGGTAATGTCATGCTTCCTTGGTTTTTCATATTCCTTTTAGTTTTGCATTGCTGTCTCTGCATTTGAAAGAGCAGTCACTTCCTTAATCATTACTAACTTCCTTCAGGGGACAAATACCTTATGTCAGTCCTACTAGAGATTTTGAGGTTTCTCAAACCTTATATGAATATAACTGCTGCACATTCCGCTCTCCTGCCTGTGGCTGAATTTTTAAGATGTCTGTCTTGATCCTACAAGCACCAGGCCAGCTGCTGACAGCTTCTCTTTTTCTCCTGAAGATGGTACTCAAGTTTGGGGTTTCTCTTGGCTGCAGATCCTGGCCTCTGTATATGTTTCAGTCACCTACTATGCCCTAGGTGGTTTGGCTCAGTGGATAGAGTGACAGTCTGGGTATTCAAGGATCCTGGGTTCAATTCCAGTCAAGGGCATATGCCGGGGTTGCAGGCTCAATCCCCAGAGAAGGAGGGGGCGGGGTGTGAGAAGGCAGCCAATCAATGATTCTCTCTTATCATTGTTGCTTCTAACTCTCCCTCTCCCTACTTCTCTGAAATTAATAAAAGATTTTTTTTTAACGAAGACCTCCTTCACAACCTTCAGGAATATGCCTAGGGAGCCAAGCACAGAGTGGAGACAATGTATGGGTGAGGTACATGAGGTGCTGGGGGTGCCTACGATCTGATGCAGTCGGGAATCTGCAGGTGATGTTATCCCAGTGACTTGTGGGCAGGCTTCCTGAGAGAGTACAAATTACAAGGCAGCAGGGACTGCATCCCTTTAACACCTTCTGAGACTTTCATGTACCTCTCTCCCTATATCCTCCCTCCCCCAACTCACGGAGCTTCTGATTTGGTGCTTTGGATGCTGCCAGAGAGAAATGAGCCTCTTTAACTATGTCCTGTACACTTGGGGATGCTGAGTAGTCACTCACCTGTTCTCCCTTTCCCCTGGGGGAAATCACAGGCTGAGAAGTTCTAGCTTAGTTCCAAGCTGTGCTGCCTTGGGGCAGGGGCAAAGTCAAGCTGTTTCTCTTACCTACTCTAGTGCATCAGAACTTACATTTTTTTCTTCAGTGGAATACGGGGACTACTTCTCTGGAAACCTACACTTTCAAAAAGGCTCAGTGATTGTCTAAGTCAGTTCTCTCAGGTATTCTTGGACTGCAGCCAAGAGGGGCTGGAACTAATGCACAGATTACTCTGGGATCCCAACCACACTCAGGTCTGTCTGCCTATTTATTACCTGATATGCAGGTGTGCAAGACTCACCCCAGGTCCTTTGACATATGGTGCTGGACTGCACAACTTCACAGACACTCTTTTGTTTATGGATGCATGCTGAATTTTTTGTTGTTGATAAGGGGTACAAAAATGAGAGCCATCTAAAGCCACCAGCATGCTGATGTCACTCCAAAATTTTTTGTGAGATTTAATATACAGATAATTTGGGGTTGAGTGGACATTTCAGCAATTTTTAATGTATGAAACATAGTTCAGGTTTTCATTTATTGAGATTACACACCTTTCTAAACTCTGATATTATCCAGTATTTGTGCAATTATTCCATTTCTACAATTCTGACATGAGGCAAAAGGAGAATTTTATCTGATCCAGGTGTTATGGGTGGTGGAACAGCACCAGGTGTTAGACCAGTGGAGTGAGACCTGGCTTCAGCAACCCTGGTACTTGCTTTCTGACTAGGAAATAATTCATAGCCAAGGCTCAAACTGTAAGAGAGCATGTATTGGGTAAATCTCAGAGGTAGAAGAATAATTCATAGAAGAAATGGGCTTAGGAAACAATTTAAAGAGGTAAAAGAAGGGCTCTTGGAGTTGAGAAGTTAGGAAGGTGATGCTAACACGCCTGGGAGGGGGAGGAGGACGTGAAAGGGAAAGATGAAGGCGTGCTCCCGGAGAGCCACTGGGTCCTTGCCTAAGGGTTTTAGGGAGGATATTTTAGGGGAGGTCCCAGAGGAAGATCTAAATAGGATATTTAGTAGCTTTCCAGGTGTGTCCTTTCAGGGTCTCGGGTCTCCACTGACGGAGCGGGCAGGGAGTCATTATCCAATGCAATTGGTCATGAGGGCAGCTGTGGGCCACTTGTTTGGTTTTGCTGCTTTTTTGGGCCTGGAGTTTAAATACAACAGAGACCTAGATATTACTTATAGGGAGTAAAGGTCAGGCTGTCCAAACCACATGACCACAGATATGCTAAGGGTGGGAAGGTTACCCTGAGAGCAAGGTTTCACCCTATAATTGTCCTTTGCTAGGCATTTAGGGCTTTCTGCCCTGGTGACCTTCTGTATCTAACTCATCATCCTTACTCTGTTCCATCTCTCTAATTGCCATCCACGCTGAGACTTTTTCTCCCTTAATATTTTAAGTATTTTTAACACCACCAGTAAATTAGACAATGTGTTTTGAAGGTCTCAGGTTACCAAACTTTTATTCCTCAGGGGGCTAAATTCCCATTAGAGAATTTCTGGAAATAGCAGAAGTACTCTGAAGCAAGAGTGGAAAAAGAACAAAAGAATGGGTAAGTAATTATGCAAATATATGGGCAGTCAAGTATTCTGCCTTGAGGACAAGATGTCAAATATCTAGCCAGCGATATGAGTTAGCCGCTTACAAAAATTTATTTTGCACTTCTTGTCCACTCCAGTTTTTGTTTAAATGTTGAGCTGCTCTATGGTTTTCAAAGAGCCAGAATAATGTCAAACCTCTACAACTGTAACGTTAATTTTAATATTTTCACTCCAGTCAGGCAATTCTCAGTGACAGCTGCTTTTCTTATAGTCCTTAAATCCAAACTTGCTTCTTTACTTACATTAAAAAAATTTTTTTTTGAGGGTGCCTCTCTGTACCCTGGCTTTTTAGTCATTATTCAGGGAAAGTTTTCTTTTAAGTGATTTTAGGTACATTAGCTGATGGGGCTCTACAACTGTGATTTTTCAGGAACTGTATCATAGAAAGAGGCAGTATTTTGTGTGTTATTCGTGTTTTTTTTTCTTCCAGCATTCGGTTTAGTGTTTTAGTGAGTTTATTAAGTGGTAATGAGAAGGCTAAAAGGGCTGATTCAAAGGTAGCCCTGATGTTTTGGGGGAATAGGGATAGGAATTCATGTTAATAGGCTCAGTGTGCATTTTTAATGACTTTCAGCTGAGACATTGCCTCCTTCACCGAAACTGAATTTGCAAAACAAGCCATGAGTGCTGCCCTGGGGGAAGGGTGGATTGTTAGCTGGCACCGAATCCTTGGAACACCTGGGAGAAGGGAAGGTGGGAGTTGCACTTCCTCCAGGGCCTCAAGGGAGGGGACATATTTGCAATACAATGAACTCAAAAGGCAGTTATAAGGCAAAATTCCCACGTGTTACTTCACTCTGATTTGGAACGTTCCCAGAGTCCACATGTGTTATTAAAACTGTGATTTCTCCACTTCTTCAAGGCATTACTTAGTTTTTTTGGTCTTTCTGCAATAGTAATGGGCCTACAGATTGGTTTAGCTGACATTTTACATCTCTGTTGTGAAACACTTACCTTACTTTGGCTAGCATTAGGCCAAGGTGGACTGAATGAGCTGGGCCTGGGTCAGGGAGCTTGAGTTTCCCAGTCCTCCATAGCCACGGTGCATGTATTGTTCAGGCTAAGGTCATATGTTTTATAGGATTTGGCTGATCAAATTGTTACGTAGGAAGTTAGACATGAGTGGCCAGGGTTTGGACCAAGAATGCCTTCAGACCACTTCTCTAGGGCAGCCCAGCAGCTAGTAGTCCTTCAGTGGGCAGGTTTGGAACCAGCAGGTCTGGGCCCAAGCTCAGAGGAAAACAACATAACCTCAATGTGAGCTTACTAAGGACTAATTATAATACAATTTGTATTGTGGTTTTGGCCCCCACCCCATGAGTTTTCTGTATGCAATATGGGTAAGGGCATGTGCAGAAGAGATATATAACCCTTTTTGGTCAATCATCCCTGTATGAGAATGAAAGTCTCCACCCAGAAAATCTCTCATTTAAACCATATAACCCAGGAATTTGGGGCCAGTGTTTCTCTCAACTCACTTTGGAGTGCATCTTCAATAAATCCCACTTTGCTTTCATTTTCATTGACCTTAAAGTCTTTTCTGCTTGATGAGAAGAACCGAGGTCCCAGCTGGTAACCCTTATCAGTAACAAAATGGCATTTGCATACTTTGTATTGATTGGGAGATCATAGAGTTTTTAAAATGTATATTATACAAAAATGATCCGAAGAAAAAGTTTTGTGACTAACGGAAGGAAAGTCAGAAACTGGTGAGCAGATAGGTGCATTAGTGTCATAGGCACCAGAAACACCAGGAAAAATGTTATCAGACAGAATCCCGAGTTGAAAGAAGTGGGTTGTCCCCTCCTCAGTTCTTGTCAGTCTTGTAGGAAGAATTTAAGTGAGTGAAATAAAGTCAATTTATTAAAAAAGTAACTAAATGTATTACAGAAGCAAGGTAAATGAATCTAAACATCTGGCTTATGCAGCACAGATCTCCCATCTAGTCTGATAAGTAAGCCTGTGGGGATTTAAGTAGTTATATACCCTTTTGTCTGAAGGTTTTAAGGTTTCTCTGCCAGATATCTTGGATTAGACAGATTTCAAGGTCCCCCTTATACTTTGTTGTGGCTTTTTCCAGAATTTATTATTTTATCTTGTTGACTGTTGACTTCTTTGCTTAATGGGTGAGACAAACTCCTTCTTTCCTTTCCCCTTTCCTGCTCCTGCCTTGGCAGTTCCAGGATTAGTTATGTATTCTCTGACTAGGGAGTAGAGGCATTAAAACTCCCTATCCTTTCCTGCATTCTTTGGTTAGTGAGGAGAGGTATTAGCCATTTGTTCTCAACTATCCTCAGTTGGGAAGCATAGGATCTTGCTGCAAACTGGCTACAAGCTGCCCAAACTGCTTTTAATTTTTTTTTTTTGGTCTTAGTTTTCCTTTTCCTCCTTCTCTGGAATTTTCCTAATTTCTTACTATCCTGTAACATCAGTATAAACAGTAAAATATATTTGTAATTTCAAAGTGGGATTTTTAGAAACAGTAGAGCCAGTTTAGGCACTAAAGTGTGAGAGTTATTTCCCTGTTATTCAGGAGAGGAAAAACAAATGGTGTGGTCCAAATAAGAGAATTTGTGTTTCTGAACTGACTTCTGAAACTAGGACCCTAAGAATTTATTTCTCTCTTTCCTCACTTTGCTTCTTTCTTCTTTTAAATATAATGTAATTAAAATTTTAACCCAATGAGAATGATAATTTTGTATATTCTGATTTTTAAAAATATTTTGGAAAGTTTAACACTTTTTGCATAAGAATAAAATCTATAATATTAAGTTGTGTCTTATGAATTGCGTAAACTTTATGACTGTCTAAAGAGTTATTTGCTTTGCAGAAAGGGCCAGGGAGTGTGAAGTACCATAGAGTTCACAGTCCTTTTCTTGACTTATAAGCTAGTGGGCACCTGCATTTTGAGAGTACTGTACAGTTATTAATTCTGCAATGAACAGAGGAAGAGGGAATTCCTCAGCTAAACATGTTTCCCTGGGACCAGGCTAACATGAGAAAGCCAGCTTTGGTCAGTGACTTGATGGAGTAGACCTCCCGAAGTTCCCCGTTGCTCAACCACCCTTTTCCCAACCGACCAATAGGGATGCAGAGGAAATGACACAAATCTGACTGCATCACGCCCCTTTGCACAACCAACCCTGACCCTTCCCTCGACCAATCACACACTACCCCACCCACCAACTCCCAGCCCAATAAAGCCCCCCCCTCCTCCTGAGACTCGGGGTCTTCCTCTCTGCTGCGCCACTGCGATGGCCGGCTTGTGACGAAGCCCCGAGTCGACTGGCTCGAGTAAAGGTTCTTTTGTTCTTACATCGGAATCGGACTCCCTCGTGGTTCTTGGGGATTATAACACCTGGGCATTGCATTGGATATCTATGCACAACAACTCATTTGTTTTCTGAAACAGTCATTATAATGGGAAAATGTTTGAGCCAGGACTCTGTTTTCAATGGAGCAGTTATCAGCTGAATCTTGAGCATTTTTATATCTGGTTGGTAAATACAAAATGTTTAGCTCTGATATATATTCGGGGGACGAGTTCTTCCATCCATCTCTTTTAAATACTTCTCTTTGAGTGGGATAGGGGACTCTAAGATCATCTTCAGGCTTGATACATTGCTAGGAGGACTCCTACAACCTGGAAAAGCTGTCATAATTTCATGGTTATGGTTTATTACAGGGGAAGGATCAAAATACTAGTAAAGGTGCATGGGAGAAGTCCAAGAGAAACTAGGCAGAAAGTTCCAGGTGTTCCCTCCCAGTGAAGTTGCCCAAAAGCCTGTTTAATTCTTCTAGCAACGATGTCCCAACATGAAGTGTTGCCAACTAGAAAAGCTCACATGGAGCCTTGGTATCTAGGGTTTTAATTTGAGGTCAGCCACATACTAGTAGGTATGGAGTGCCTGCATGACTGACATTAGGTATTCAGTGTCTAGCTCCCTCTCCACAACCCAAAAGTCAAACTAATACAGGATGTCCCAGGACTTCAGCATTCACCAGGAGTCATTGTTAGCATGAGCTATTAAATTAAACTGATAGAAGATGACTAAAAAACTCAGGAATATAAAAATAGTCTTATAAAGCAAGATATTCCAAAGGATCAGAGGTTATTTGCCAAGAACTGATCAAGGGCTTGTTCTCCTGAAGTCAGGCCATCCTTTGGAAATGAATAGGATTTGAACAACCAGAACCTGATAAGTTAACTCTTTACTGTACAATTTCCAACTTGAAATTCCTCAGAGACCAGTGTCACAAAACCAAACACAACAGAATGGAAGTTCAACTTTTGCACTTTCCATCTCTACTCCCAATATTGTTTTACTTCTTTTTCTTCAATCCTAAACCATCTACCTTCAAATCAAGGCAGCCTTTCTTCCTAGCTCTGGTTTGGCTCTCTGAAATAATGATTGCTTTTTTAGTCATAACCTATAAGCAGATAGATAATATTTATGCGTATTTTCCATTATTGGGATTTTGTAAGGATAAGTTAAAAGACACAACTGGAAACACTTTCCCTCTGCATGGGCAAGGTGCTGGGTGATTCTAAAAAATAACGTGATTGTTGGATACACAGAGACGTTTCTTGGTGCCTATAGGTCTTCATTTTTCCTTTCCTGAAATAAAATTTTTAGCTGTTCCCAAGGTAGCAACATATAATTGTTGCAGAAAGACCAAAAAATTAAGCGACGCTTTGAAGAGGTGGAGAAATCAGTTTTAATAACGCGCGGTCTCCGGGGACAAAAATCCCAAATCCAGAGCAGCGTGTAGCACGCGAGAACCTTGCTTTACAGCTGCCCCTCAAGTTCATTGATTTGCAAATATACTCCCTCCCCCAAGGCCCTGAAAGGAGAATTCTTTTTATCTACCCTTCCCCCAGGTACACTTAGGTTCAAAACAAGGGCCCCTGCTTTTCCAGCGACAGGGCTTTGTTTGGTTTAATGCCTAACACTCCTTTGCAGAACCAGCCTTCCTCCTCATAATGAGAGTTTTCACTTACTGTGAATAAGGGAAATTAGTTTTGCCAATCAGTTATCAGCAAATTCTATTTAATTTAACAATTCCCAGTTGCCTTGAAAGAGTATTGTGGACTTTGGAAGAGGTCTTTAGGTTTTACTGTCCTCTTATAACTTTTATAATCAGAACTTGAATTATACAAATCTCAAGAATAATATTAAATAACGCCAAAAAAGAATAAAGTGATATTATGGCACTGTTGTCTGATTCTGGGAGTAGTCCTAAGACCAGTGCTTTGAAAACCAAAATAACAAATTTTCATTGTGTTTTTTACTATAACTGAAGAGAAGGCTCAGTTAGACATTCAAGGACAGTTTATGTGTCCTGGAGAGTTAAAGGGCTTTTTAAGGGGTTGTATTAAAGAGAAAACCCAGGCCTAGCATGTAGCTGTGATTGCTTAAGCTCCAAGGCAATTTCAGAACCATACAGATAAGCCATAACCTGAAGCTTTTCTACCTCTCCTACCCCAAGACCTCTAGGGTTCTGCTGTGGAGGCTCACTGCAGCAGGGACCCTGTGGGTGAGCACAGTGGGACGATCCAGCAGATAAAGGAAGTGAGTTCTTGCTATCCTTTTCCAACACACTGGGCAATGGTGTGAACAGGTAACCACTGTCACTTCCTCTTCTCTCCTTTCTCCAATGGACATCATCTGCCATTATTTTGTTTTCCTTCTGTCTCTGAAAATGAAAGTTAAACTATTAATTGACCATTGATAGCTAGATCTTGAGGAATGATGGCCAAACCGGGTGGAAAAGTATTCATAATAGTCAGAAATTCCGAGTTTGTTAGAATTTGGATCATGTCCTTTGGGAAAATGTTGTATGTGAATATTTGCATCATGGCAAGTGAAATAATTTTGTATTTATATGTATGAGAAAAAGGATTGCAATATGCTTGGAGGTTAAGAGTGATGAACATAATAGATATCTCCTGGTTTTGTTTGCTCAGAATCAATTTCCGGCAGGTAGGGAGCATTGGTCCATGCCATAGTAGAAGAGGCTAAATCGTCTCCTCCCTCTATGGAAGGGGAGTGTAGCAGACCCAGGCTTGAGCAGTCATGTTTCTGGACACAGAGCTTGGTTCAGGAAAGGACACACAACCCCAACCAGAGCTTATTTACATTAAATTCGCTAAACTCTGAAGAAATGACTCTTGTGTTACTGGTGGCCATCAAGTTCCCTCCATGCCCATCTCCTTTCGAAGGGATTAAGAGAAACACACACTCCTGCACATGCCATTTGAGCACCCACCCAGCCATGTTTCAAGCCATATCTCCCTCTCCACATTCTGGTGTGTAAACTAATGATTTCCCTATTTTACTTAAGATGGTTTTGAAGTATGGTAGCAATCATCCCAGGTAGAAACTGTACTTTACTTTGATTTTCTGAACTTATGTTTCCATTGATTCAGTGATCTAGAAACCCAAAACTATAATTTAACTAACATGCTCAATTCTGCTTCTGTAACTGCTTTTTGCAAACTAGGTTCCTCATTCCAAACCCAAAGATGTAATTGATACCTTGTGATTTTTGCCTATATAAATCTTGTGTTGCAGGCATATTATAGAGATTTGAGGTGCAGTCCTGAATCAGGGAGCATAGATGAAAGTAGAGAGAGGAATTCTCCCTGGAACTTCAACTATATAATGATCTCTAAGTTGTTTTCCTACCTTCTTCCATGTCTCTACATTTACCTTTCCTTCCTCAGAAAAACATGGTCAGGTTTTACTTACAAAATCCAACAAATCGAAAAGATGCTGATACCTCACAGGACAGCCCTATGCTTGGAGCATAGCCTTAAGCATGAATACATATAAATTCTTGCGATCCTGAATTTCCCATATTTTATACCTAGTCATATAATTAAATTTCGCTCCTTAC